>PVIJ01003442.1:0-135231 GCA_004024925.1 Scalopus aquaticus
GGGACAGCCACCTCTGGTTCTGGGGACTCTACATCCTGTTGGTGGAGACGATCAGCCTCCTCCCTGGCTTTCCTAAAAACCATCCTCTGCTCGTCCAAAGTCAATAAGGTTTGCAACATTGACTGTATATCTGCCCAGTTAGGGCAATGGGAGAGGAAGATGGAGGCAAATAAGTTTGCCATCCTCTTAGGGTCTTGCCCGTAGGATGGTAAAGAGCTCCTCCAATTTAGAAGGTCTGCTGTACTAAACGGGTGATGTGACCAAAAACACCCAGCAGGCTGCCCGTGTTCATTCAATCCACCCTCTGGCATTTGCCGCAGCAGGAACTGTCCTGCTTTAGGGTGACTCTTTCTCCCAAAGTGGGTACCCTGCCTAGTATGGGAAGGAGACACCATTTTAGTTACTTCCCCAGAGGGCAGTGGGGGCTGTGGAGCCTCAGGGGTCTCCACAGGAGTGGCATTGTCATGCGGAGGATTCTGAACAGATGGGTTTAAAGTATTTAACAGATTATAATCCTCCTCCTCTAGCGCTGCCCCCATGCTGTTGTCCTCAGAGGGAGGGGAAGGTTTATCTCTTCTCTGTGCCATCAGGTGAGCCTCCGCCATATCCAATTTATGGAGGGCATCTTGTACCTGGTCCCTCATACTTTTAAAAGCTGACTCGGAAGCCATAAGATTTCTCTTAATTGTAAACTGAATCTGGTCCTGTATGCTTCTAAAGGCCAAATCAAAAGCAGTAAGATTTTTGTTTATCTGGTCCTGCATACTATTAAAGGCTAACTCAAAAAGATTTCCATCCTTCATATTCTTAATCGCTAAATTAAGAGCCTGGATTTGCTCTTGTATCTTCTCATTAGGTAAAGCAGAGTGTCCACCTCTCATAAAAATATAACAAATGACACTCAAACATATTACCAAAAAGAGACCCAGAAGCACCACTTGTAACACAGGGATGGCTTGTAAACCACCCATGGATGCGTACATCCGCAAAATCACCTGCCATAGTCCAGGTCTCACCAAATTGTTTATACTTATGAAGCTAGAGGTAATATTCAAAGGAAAGAGGGAATCTAAACTTAAGGTCGGAAAAAAACTGAACGGCCTTATACTAGAGAGAAAAATGCTGAAACTCATGGTCGAGGCCATGTTTGGGTCAAAATAAAATAAAATAAAATACCCACAAGAGATAGCTGTATGCAAGGGAAAAAAAAAAAACTTATCGGGACTCAAGATTATGCCACGTGTCCTGCAAACTCAATGCGCTTAGGGTGACCAGCGCAAATTACCTTGGGCTGGCCAACCACGGGTGTAACGTGGTCAACCACGTTGGGCGCCAAACTGTTACAGGGCAACCCCAATATACAATGGGGTGCCTGACTGTGGGTTCTCACCATGCGCTTAAAAAGGACTTATAATAAGAACAATTGCAGGCCCTCACAAAAAGGTTAATAAAAGGGTTTATTTACAAAAGGAAGGGAAATAAAAAAATGAGTAACTCGGGGACAAAAGAGAAAGTGAGGGAGAGAGATAAATCTCCAAATACGTCCTACCAGATCCGAAGAGCTGGAAACCTCAATGGCACGCTGTAGCCCGGCGAGAAGCAGGAGACCCCCAAGGTCAAAAGCCCTTGTTACATAGCCAACATGTCTGCTTAACTCCACCCCTCAGTTTCGGTAATCCTCTTTTCTGGATGATGATGGAATTCTGGGATTCGTAGCCCTAGGGGTCTTGGATCCCTCTGGCTTGAGGTGGGGGTCCATAAACCTTCCTGTGGAGTTTGTTGCCGACGCCTTTTTTCCCCCCAACAGGTTGAGTTTTGAATCCACGGAGGAGGTTAGCCCCTGAAGGGGGCCCAAGCCACTCTCACTTCCATCCCTGGATGACCTCTGACTCACGGCAGCTATCGAAATATTTTTAACCGCCAGCCAGGTGCAGGCCTCGAGCACCTCATTAAGTGATTCCTTGTTCAGAGAGATGAAGCAAGCATTGGTGCCAATGTCAGGGGGTTAGCATTTTTCTTTGGAATGTGAATTGGGCATTGTCAGAGTGAAGTATGATCCAGGCCCCAGGGAGGGGAGCACACTCCTCTCCCAGCTCCGACCTTCATTCCTAGCTCAGAACGCTGTTCTTTCAGATTCCGAGCCTTTTCAGATAATTGTGTTAGGTTACATAAGGTTTTGAGATATGAACACTCAAAGGAAATTCCACTGGGAGCAAGCTTGAGAGGTTCCGGCACATAAATTTGCTTTAAAGTATTCGAGGAAAAATTCAGGTGCCTCAGCCCTGCACGTGTCTGAAATAAAGTAAGAACAGCCAACAACTTTGCATGCATGTGCTGTTGGCCGCAGAAATGAGCAGGCAAAAGGACAGATTTTACACCGAATGGAAACGCCTCTCCCAGACAAGCCTGTGCCCCAGCCTGCGGCCAACAGGGCAGCTTGCACCAGGCGGCTTTGGAACCCCCCCCCCCCCAGCAGCCCAGGTTCACGTTCTGCCCCCACCCCTCCTGCATCTTAGGTAACATATGTGGTGAACACAAGCCTTTACTTTTCCAAGAAACATAAAATAAAAACTGAATTACTGGCAGAGAAGCTTTAAAATCTTTGGTTCCTAGGACTCTGTGGGCACATTTTCTACACACCCTGATTTTTATTTCATTTGCCTCCAGGGGACGGCCCTACAGCAGCTGTGTTGCATAAGGTGCTGTTTCCAAATACCTTGTCCCCAACTGGAGACACAGAATAAGTTTTATCTAGGTTTGAGAGAGTTCTGGAGGGGTGACATCATGTTCCAAGCTGCACTGGTTATAGTCAACAATGGGAAAGCTGCCAGAACCTTCTCACTAAGGAAGCTGAGAGAATACTTTAAATACCCAATGGCACTTCTTTCTTAAAGCACAAAGTGGTCATAAAAACCACTTAACAAGGAAAATTAATGGGAGGAAAATGTCCTGAGTGTATCAAATTTAAAAAAGAAAAAACTTTACAAGAGACATGGAAAAAAAAATACATTTTCTATGTTGAAGGGATGGTAATAGAGGCAAGTCCATTTTTACACCAAAAATCATTCAGTAAGTATTTACTTTGCAAAGGGCCCCATGAGAAATTCCTATAAGTAGCCTTTCCTTTTCATTTGTTCATTCTTTCTGTTCATTTCTTTCTGTCATTTCAACATCTGTTGAGTGCTTACTGTGTTCCAAGGAAGCCACGATGAGCTAGATAAGTGCCATTCCTCCCTGTGTGGGCTCCTTCTCTGGCTGAAGGTACAGCCCCGAATCAGCTCACTACACAACCAAGGAGCCACAAATAGAAGGAACTAGAAAGCAGAGTTCCATCATCGTGCTGTTAGTGTGACGACCTCATCTAGTCTGAGGGCCTGAGAAAGCTTCCCTGGAGAAAGTGACTTCCACGTAGTAACAGCATCGTCTAGAAAGGGCTGCCTTGGAGGGGAGCCTGGTCTTGGGGGAGAAGGAGGCCATGAGGGCACAGAGGTCAGAGGGAGCCAGAGGGCCGGGGAGGTCTTAGAGCCTGTGGCATGGAGGGGGTTTGGATTCTAGTTTTATGGCATACAGAAATACCTCTCTCTGGGAACAGAGAGAGTCCAGGAGGACTATAAGCAGGAAGTAAAATAATCAGCTTGGCTTTTCTTTTGACAGTCACAAATGTGGAGAGTGATGGTGCACGGATGGGGGCAGGGAGACCACAGTAGAAGCAGAAAGACCAATCAGGAGGCAACTCTTGACCAGGCCAAGAGTTGCTGCTGACCGTGGGGACAAGCCAAGTGGATGGGCTCTTTGGAAAGGGTATCGTGACCCAGAGGAACTGAACACAGAGAGACAGAGCTGTGACTGACCCCATCCCACCCAGGCTAAGATGATAATTAAAATTTAACTCCCTGTAGGGGAAAGGGATATAGCATCATTTTCTGGTAGAAAGGCAAGTACTGTTTAGATTACAGCTGACTCTCAAACAAATGGATTTGAAGGCAGATTTTCTTGTCCACAGACAACATAGATTTACAGTGTCAATAAATAAATGCAAAGGTATAGTCTATTCCTTATGATTTTCTTATTAACATGTTCTTTACTTACTTTACTGTAAGCATACAGTATATACTACATACAACACACAAAATCTGTGTTGATTGACTGTTAGCCATAACAGCAGGATATTGGTATTGCAGGGTTTTTTGGGGGGGATATGGGGGTTGTCAAAAGTTATGTGGGATGTTCGACTGCCATGGAGCTTGGCACCCCTAACCCTCGTGTTATTCTAGGGGTCACTGCATATGTACCTGTGTCTGCTATCAACTGAACACTCTGTGTGATTTAAATGCAGGACAATATTTTCAGGCCTCATGACAGCTCTATGCATTAGCTATCGTTACCGCCATTTCACCCCTGTTACCCCCAGTTCCAAGTTAAGGAACTTGCCCAGCCAGTGACTGGCAGCCACCAACAAGTGTCCTTCCTGGGACGAGCCCCAGGAAGCCCAGGTGCACGCTGGCTCCAAATGTGAACACACAGACAGCTGCCCGCTAAGCTGCCTTTGCCGGTCTCTTGGAGTCTTCTGGGGGTTCTAGGAGTCACTTAAGCCAGCTGGGAATCTTCTTACACAGGTGTGTAAAAACCCCGCTGGTCTTTCTCTCCGCCTGGCCTGGGCTCTTCCACCCTAGGCAGACCTGCCAGGGCAGCAGCTCTGAGCAGGAACAAGTCCTGCCTGAGGGGCTGACTTCTGCCCCAGAAAAGTGTGTTTCACATTTTCATAGCAATCCCCCAGAGGGGCCAGGAGGAGCTGGAACAACACTTGAAGGAAAGGATACCCTGTGGGAAAAGGCCTGGGGTGGGAGCAAATGCCCAGGTTCTAGAAGCTGCACAATCCTCCCTGAGGACAGGGCTGAGGATGTAGATAGGCCCTTGCCCAGTAGGGCTGCGGCAGCCATGCTTCGGTGTTTCAGTCTTTCCTATCGCAGGCAAAGAGAGCCTTTAACAAAGTATCTGTAGCGGCAAGATGACTCCAGGAGCACAAGTTCTCTATAGAGCTGTGCAGATGGGTCAAAAGGAGGAGTTCTGGAGCCCTTCGTGGCTTTTTATGCTTTTTAATGGTCTCTTGTAGGGAGGCAACCAGGTACAAAGCAGGTAGGGTGGCTGGGGGCGGCGGGCAGGCGGCTGGCAGGCCTCCCAGCCCCCAGTGAATCTTCACTCTCTCTCTCGGGCTCTCTGGTGGCGTCCCGTAGCCCTCTGCTCCTTGCTCTGTTCTCTGCTGCTTCTGCTGCTGCTGCTTACTGCTTATAAGCCCAGTCTCTGGCCCAGGTGTGCCCTTTCATGCACGCCCACACCCTATTCCAGGTGTCTACCATCAGACACGCGCATAGGCCTGCAGAGGTCCATCATTGAGGGAGGGTGGAAAAAACTGACAATTCTCTTGTTTACCCTACAGTATCTTAAACAGAAAACTGGGGAGGGGGTGTTTTCAGATTAGTAAGGTTCCTCAGCCTACCATCCTGGGGGCAGGCAACATGTGGCCCTTCCCGACAGGTGAGGCCGTGGACAGTGTCAGTTTTCATCTGGGACCACATGCTGATGACAGACTCAGGAAGAACGCAATCAAACTGCCTATGCCTTTAGAAAGGAGTCCTGCTCTCTGAAAGCCTGGCCCGAGGCACTCAGCCAGCCATCGGGGACTATCAGCTCACTTGGATTTTGTTTCAAAATGAAACTGCTTAAACTGGTTCCATGGATGTGTACCTAACCCCACTGGAAACCCACTGTAGTAGTTCCCTATTACTGTTATAACCAATTGTCACAAATGCAGTGGCTTAAAACAGCACACTTACCATCTTATAGTTCTGAGGGCAGAAATTTGAAATGGGTCACAATGGGCTAAAGTCAAGGAGTCAGTTTCTGCTTAACCCTAATTTCTCCAATTCCAGATAAGAGTTGAGGAGTCATCTTGTATTTCTGAGGCCAGGTAGCACTGAGATTTACTCCACATTGAGTTTATCAGTCTTGAAAACAAGAATTTTTAAAAAAGATTTATTTATTTATGCATACAAGCTGGGGTACAGGCCAGAGGTGTGGGGCGGCAAGAGAGTTCATCAAAGACAGAGTAGGGAGCAGCACAGGCAGATGGACGGAAATGCACTGCTGAGGGGAGCAGCGGGCAAGACAGGAGAGGTCCACCGCGCCATGTGGGAATCTCCCTGGCCAGGGGTCGAACTCGCCTCGCTGCTGCCGGCAGCTCCATAGTGCAGTGCTTAACTGCTGCGCCACCAGGGAGGCCCGAAAACAAGAATTTTTATCACAGAGAGATTAACACTTTGTGGTCCGCTCACATATTAGTACATGTTTTTGTCACCAGTACCAGGTGGCCGCTCACATATTAATACGTGTTCATCCAGTCTCTGGTTTTTCATGCCACGATGGATTTATTTGGAACTATTTGGAACTATTTCTTTGATCGTACTCAGTCTAGAAGCTTTACACATTGTTTTGGTGAAAGTGTAAGGTGTTTTATGAGAGATATTACAGTTTTTTTTTTAATATCCAGTATTTCATGAGTTGTGTGTGTTTCACTGAATGCTTACACCATTCATGCAGTGGCACAGAAAATGGCTGGCCCAGGGCCTCCCTGGTGGCGTAGCGGTTAAGCGCTGCACTGTGGAGCTGTCGGCAGCAGCGACGTGAGTTCGACGCCCAGCCGGGGAGAATCCCACGTGGTGCGGCAGACCTCTCCTGCCTCGCCCGCTGCTCCCCTCAGCAGTGTATTTCTGATCTGTCTGTTCGGCTCCCCACTCTGTCTCTGGTGAAGCCTCTCGCTCCTCCACACCTCTGGCCTGTACTCCAGCTGTATGTATAAATAAATAAATCTTAAAAAAAAAAAGAAAATGGCTGGCCCCAAGGGCTGGTAAATTTAAAGGGCACCGGCACACAAAGTGTTAAGTCACTTGCACCAGGACCCACACCTGGCAGGTTGTTATGTTACTTCTTTTTTTTTTTTTTAAGATTTATTTATTTATACATACAGCTGGGGTACAGGCCAGAGGCGTGGGGTGGCGAGAGGGTTCACCAGAGACAGAGTGGGGAGCAGAACAGGCAGATCAGAAATACACTGCTGAGGGGAGCAGCGGGCTAGGCAGGAGAGGTCTGCCGCGCCATGTGGGACTCTCCCCGGCCAGGCGTCGAACTCGCATCGCTGCTGCCAACAGCTCCACAGCGCAGCGCTTAACCGCTGCGCCACCAGGGAGGCCCTGTTATGTTACTTCTATCATATGGCTTATATATTTGGGGGGGGTTGGTTGTTTTCTGTCAAACCCACTCCTAGCAGGTACTAGCCAGCTGCTCACCATTTTGGAGATACAGATAGGACAGCCTGCAGAAGACAAAGGCTCTTCCTATCTTCTGAGAAATCCTGAGTTCATGGGACAGTCTACTCTGAGTGCCCCCAAAGAGGAGGGGAAGGAACTTTCAGGGAAGCCAGGTCCACCAGGGGGATCCCCCGGGCAGGAAAAGGGAAAAGAGTCTGAGGCCTTGGGACAGAGGAATCCCCTGGCAGCAGATATGACCCCACAGAGCCCCAACCTGAAAGTCCTCACAGATGGGACAATGGCTGTGGCGTCAGTACCAGCAAGACACATGACCAGAGTGTGCTTCCCAGACTGCTGGGCAGGAGATCCTGCGTCCCTGGAATAACCAATGGAAACCAAGGGTGAATTTCCCACCAGCCTGGAGATAGGGGCTGCCAGCAGGATTTATGCTCCACTTAAAGGGAATAAAGAACAGAGATACTCTGCACCACATAGTTGAGCTCTTACATTTCACACTTCATATAGTGGGGCACTTACCTATTTATTTTTCTAGATCCGTATTCCCCTTAGTCATACTCTCCTGAAAGGGCAGGAATCTCCTGGGTGTTCCTCATGGCATGTCCAGTGCTCAGTACATACTCCCATTAAAGTGTGCAAGGCGATTCACAGGGGTGGTCTCCCAGAGAGTGGTGGTCCCAGGAGAAAAAATGGAGGGGAGGAATGTTTGGGACAAATTAGGATTTCAAGAAGATAAACTGTGGATTGGGGGTGGGGGAAAGTGGGTTTTCGAGAGAAAAGGTTGGAAAGGAATGGGGAATGGGACAGCTGGGGAGTCAAGGGGTTCCCCGCGAGCCCCGCCTGGAGCCGGGTGCTGGCGCGAAGTGACGCAGCGCGGTTTGGCCGCTGCGGGGCGCCGTAGCCCGCTCCGTTGCCAGGGGAACGGGCCCAGCGCCGGACGAGGCCCTGCCAGCCTCGGCCTGGCCCGGCCGCGCCGCCAGCCCACCGGAGCCCGAACCCAACCTCCGCTGCGCGGCCCGGAATGGGGCCGCGCTCCGGGGCGCGCAGCCTCCGGACCCCGGGAGCCGTCTCTGCTGCGAGGATCTGAAGTGCGACCACCCGAGGGAGAAGACGGCCAGGGCGGGGACTGAACCGCTGGGTGACCTTGGCAGGGCCGACCAGGCTCCGCCGTCACCACGGCAGGTGAGGAGCCCCCGCCGCGTTTCTAGCCTCGAAGCCTGAGCCAATGGGTCACGACTTTCAGCCCGTCGGGCTCTGGGCTTTGCCTGTCCTGGAGCCCGTGGGCTTGGGCTCCAGGGAACCAGCAGAGCGCGGGATTTCATTCTAGCACTAATCAGGTTCACAGGTCTTCACTGAGTGCCTACTCTGGAGCTACGGAGGCCTCCAAACAAACTCGGCAGGTCTCCAGAACCCACAGCGTACTCCAAAAAGGCGGGGGGAGCAGGCGCCAAATACGCGACTAAAGTGATTTCAGGTCAGGATAAGAGCTGTGGTGATGAAATGGAGAGGAGTGGTTAGGGAGGGTCTGCTGTAAAAGGTGACTTTGAAGCTAAGACCTGCAAGTTGAAAAGGAGACCGCATTGTGAGCAGGGCACGGGTGTTTCTGGAAGAAGGAAAAGCAAATGCAAAGGTCTGGAGGCAACCCAGTGCTATTAAAAACAGAAAGGACAATGGAGTCTTGAAGGATGTGTGTGTGTGGAGTGTGTGTGTGTGTACGTGCGTGTGTCAACTTTTTTCTAGCAGGAGGAGAAAAACCATAGAAGTGTTTTGATGAGTTACAAGCTTTGAAAAGCTCACCTCTGGCTTGTTTGTGACATGGTTGCATGGTTGTGACAGGGCACGCGGACGTCAGTTAAAGGCCATCTTAGTTCTGCCAGTGTAGTGGTGCCTCCGAGAAGAACTGAGTCTCTCTGAGCCTTAGTACCCTCAACTGTGAAAGGGGGATTTGTTTTGCATGCTCTTATGAGACAAAAAGAGAGACGCCAGCCACATCTGGGCCTCTGAGACTAGAGAGGTTTATGAGAAAAGTTTGCAATGATGGGCCCGACCCATCCTTGTGAGTGCTTAATCAGAATTTTGTCTAAGTACTTTAAAGCAGTGCCTGGCACAGAATAGTGCCCTCTAAATTCTAGTTATAGGTACTATTATCATTGAAACACTATAGGGGGACAGTGATAGAGACTTGGATTAGGGTAATGGCAGCAAAGATGGTAAGAAGTGGTTTCACCTCCCTTATGAAGGAGAGCTGGGTGTAGAGCTGGATGAGGGGTGGTCCCTGCTTTTCTGGAACTGGTGGTTCACTGTGGGAGACTGGTTTGTAAACAGATAACCACCATGAGATGCAACATGGGCGCTTAATTAGCCAGCTTTTTTTTCTCCCTCTTGTTTTTCTTACTTTTGTTCTGTCACAACTTTGTTCGTAATAACTGTTTCTTGGTGGGTGTTCCTCAAGGCTTGTTCCTATAATCATGTGAGTTGATGTCCTGGTTAAAATCAACAACCCTTGCCTCCATTCCTTGGCCTTGTTTCTACTCCATGTTGCTCCTCCTCCGTGTCCCCTTTCCTTGGCTTAATTTGAATCCTAAAGAGTTTGCAGTGGTTGCTTCAGGAGAAGATTGGCATATAAAATGTGTGCAGACCATGTTAGCTCGGGAATGATTGGCTTCAGACTTTCCTTGTCCTCGCATTAGACTTCTGCGTGTTGCTTTTGAGAAAGTAAGGACCCAGCCACATTTGAAACCCATGGCTGGAGGATCTGTGAGACCAATTTGAAGTTCTGATTTATTTTTTGGGAGGTGTGATGTGCATTTTTCAGTCAAACTATTGTCACTTTTCAGAATTTTGAGGCCAGAGACTTCTCTGGCATGTGTAGGAAAGAGTAGTTGTCCCTAGAAATTCTCTTATGTTTTTTTTTTTCTCTGTGAAACAGTGTGTGTCATGCAGCATTTCCTTTCCAGGTGTTTAAGTTAGGCATCTGTTAAATCTCAGTAAAAATTATTTTAAAAGCAGATCATGGGGGAAAAAAAAACCCAGAAAACTTGCCTTGAAATATCCTTAGAAAGTCACTCGCATGGCAGCCATAAATCCCCCGCCAAAATGAGAAGGAGGTTGGGAACAAAACCTTCCTCAGGCCTGCACCTTCCCTTTGGGTTCTGAGTCACAGGGACTTGAGCTGGTCCAAAGACTGGGCCAGGGACCTGCCCAGCATCTCCTCTGTGGTGCTGTCTGGTCGTCTGATTCTGGCTTTGACAAGGTCCCTAAAAGTGCATAGGGAGCTCCGTGACTTCCTCACAGCATTGTCGCCGAACATCTGAGAATTGCTTCTGAGAGTGAGAAAGCATTGAGCTGAAAGCTAGCACTCTTGTTGCATGGTTGTCAGGCACGGTTGTTAGGTTGTTCCTTGTTTGTCTGGTGTGGTGCTGGGTTCTGGATCACACGAGCATGTTTGGTCCACATGGCAACCCAGTGGGGCCAGAGGGCAAGAGGTGACATCCCTTACAGTAAAAGCAAGTCTCTCTCCCTCTGCCACTAGATCTCGTTCCCAGAGGCCACTCCTATGTTTGCTTTCTTGCATTTCTTTCCAGAGAGAATCTGTGCATAGAGGAGCATGAATGTCTCTCCACTCCCTTCATTTGTATTCACTTAATTGTGGGCTTAGAACCAGCCCACAACTTGCTCTTCACTTAACTGTGTGTTAGAGGCCACCTATGAACTGTCCCTTATTGTTTTTGATGTGGTATGGCATCTATTGTATGTATGTGTCATAATTTATTTGTTGGTTTCTGTCCTTTTTAACTACTAACAAGACTGCGGTGAACTTTGTGTACTTTGTGAATATATGCGTCAGATAAATACCTGGATGTGGAATGTCTGGGCCCAAGGGTTTATGTGTTCTAAAGTTTGGTAGATATTGCCAAATTGCCCCCCCCCCCAGCTAATGTTTTTGAAAGATGAATAAAGGAGAGATCCAAAGAGGTGGCTTTATGAAATTTGCCCCCCGGCTTTCTCAATCTTAGAGCATCAGTGTAGAAATCAGAACTGGGTTCTGTCTCCAGTCTTAGTCCTCCTCCCTGGCCCCAACCTATCTGTCCCTATTGGTGGCTTAGGTCCCCATGATGTTTGTGCCCCAACATCAGCCCTGTGGCTTCTCCTCTGACCCTGTCACTCTACCCTCCCTGCTTTGCAGCCTCCCCTCACAACCCTCATAGTAACCCTCAGCCATCCGATAGGAATGCAGGGACACCCACAGCCTCTCCTGGGCTGGGACTTTTTACCTCACCTGGTTCTTTTGACAAAGTCATGCATGAATCTCAGAACATTCCTAAATATTTTTTTGGTGGGAGCAAAGGTAGGCAAGAGGGAAACATATATGGTTCATCGTGAGACCTTAAAATGTTAACATTTCCCTTATTTAAATTAAACATAAATTAATATAGTTTAACCTTATTTTGAAAAGCTATTTCAGTCTTTAGCAAGTGAACGTTTACATGACAGATTATTGTGATGCTGTCGATGCCTTCAACTCCTGGGGACAAGGAAGTGGCCGGCACAGACTCTACAGCCACCTCCGAAGCCAGGTGGGCCCTTGACTTTCCAAGGCAGTAGCTACCTGTGGCTGTAACACTCTGTGTCCCCTCTTTGCTCCTGTCTTCCCTCCATCCTGCCAGCCTCTCTAGTTTGTTCTGTGGAAGCAGGTAGTATATGAAGAATGTTTTGCCTCAGCCCAGCAAAGATGCAGCTGGGGGCAACAGGTGAGCAGAGGGGAGCTTGCGGGCCTGACCTCCATTTCCCAACCAACTCTTTGCAAAACACAGGGATGCCGGGCAGCTGGCCTCCCTGGGACAGCCCAGAGGACTCTTTTTTTTTTTTAGATTTATTTATTTATGCATATAAGAGCTGGGGTATAGGCCAGAGTATGGAAGTGTATGTGTGAGAGGATTCACCAGAGACAGAGTGGGGAGCAGAACAGGCGGACTGCTGAGGGGAGCAGTGAGCGAGTCAGGAGAGGTCTGCTGCGCCATGTGGGAAGATCCCTTGCTGGGTATTGAACTCGTGCTGCAGTGGCTGTGGATAGCTTCATAGTATTGAGACTTAACCCCTTGCACCACCAGGGAGGCCCTAGAAAGCATTTATGTATGAGATTCACCCACAGTATCACTGCGCTATACGTAGCCCTAGGTAGGCATCCCTACCCCTGGGGGTCTTATTTGTCACCTTTGGCTGTTTTTTACTGAAGACCAAGCAAATGACCTGAGGATTTGAATTGAGTTCCTAGGAGAAAATTAAGGTCATTCCATTTAGGCTTGAGGTGAGGTTCCTCAGGTGACTTTACATGTGCCAGGCTTGGCTGGCAGGTGGCTCTGAGCCTCAGGTGGGATGAAGGGCATAGTGGCCAGGTATGAATGTCCAGCAGTCAGGGTAATAGCCATTGGGCAGGGGGAGCTGCGTGGGGGTGATATGGGTGTGTGCGGTGGCTGTGTGGAATGGGGGCTGGGTGGAAGGATTGAGGGCAGGGCAGAATGGGCCAGGTGGCTTCAGAATTCTACACAATTTACTGGGCCCACATTTTTTTTTTCATTTCAGATGTTTTTAAGTCAGCAAACATTTACTGAGCACCTACTATATACAAGGTATGTTTTGGGTGCTTGGGAGGGGAGATGTGAGGAATAGATGTGAATGAATCATCCTTAATTTGCTGCCTTATGGGAAGCTGATGTAACAGGAGGATAGCACGGGATGGCCAAGTGTTCCAAATGGCAAACTGACTTACCCAATAAAGACAGCATGAAGGCCTCCTGACTCCACTTGTGGCTTCAGGGAAAGCTTTCAGGATGAGGGGACACTTGCAGTTGGCTCTGAAGGTTAAGTCACATTTTGCTGCGATGAGAAGTGAGGAAGGCGATCCCAGGAGATGTGTGAGGGGGGGTGCCCTACCCTTCGGCTTAGTCAGATTTACTGGCCCACAAGCCTGGGCTCCTGGAAGCAGTTTGGCTGCTACTGTGTTGTCCCCAGCTCCTGGCTATCCCATCAGGAACTCTGAGTTGGCCTGTTTCCCCAAGTGTGGCGCTGCCTGCCCAAGCATAGGCCCAAAAGATCCTGGGGATGGACTCTCCCTCCTGTAAAGGCAGGCCCACCCTGTCTGCCCTGTGTGTAACTTGGGCCACCAGGCTAGCTCTTAGGCCAGACGGAGGCTGTGCTGGGTAGGGGTGTGCTGCCATCTGGTGGTCTGACTCTGGCCGAGTCCTGGCCTTCCCTGCGCATCCTCAAGTGAGACAAAGGGCATTTAGTCCACCGTTCTGTACTTCTGTGTACCAGACCCAGATTCACTTAGAGAAACATAGTCATTTTGGCTGCTGGAGGGAACCGAAGAGAAATAGCCCCCTCTCTCGTGTGCTCGCTCCTCCCCCGCCAAGAAGTCTCAGGCAGCCCTTCTGAGGCAGGGGGAGATGGTTCAGGGTCTCCCAGTCTTGCCCCCAGCTTGCCAGGGGCAGAGGCCAGACCCCAGATCTGAGCACTCCCACTTCCTCTTTCCCTTAGCAAAAGCTAAGAGGGCCCTCTCTGACACTTGCATTTGGGCCTCAGGACAGAGGTGACTAATTCCAACAGAATCAGCATGTGTTCTCATCGCTCTGGCCCCAGCCTGATATTGTTACCAGATGAGAACATGTCTTATTGGGTTTAACTTTGATGGCTGTGGAGACAGAGCACTTTGAGTAAGAGGCAGCCACACTGTGTCCTGAATAAACCCTGGACCCTCCTACTTCGTCCTGGCTGAGGCTGGGACCACAGCTTCCTCTGGGTCTTTGAGACCAGCGCTCCCCTCTTACCCTTGCTGACTCCCCAGCTTTGTCATGCAAGAGCCCTGTGTTCCCTAAAGAGTAGGGGAGAGATGGCTTCATGTCCCAACCTGCTCCCCTCCCCTACTGAAAGCTGGCTGCAGGCACGGGGCTCTGGGCTCCAACCCCAGCCTCCTCAGGCTAATAACGCTCTCTCCTTTTTCTCCCTGTGGAGATGAACATCTGCAACAAGCCCTCCAACAAGACCGCCCCTGAGAAGAGTGTGTGGACAGCGCCCGTGCCGGCCAGCGGACCCTCCCCAGAACTGCAGGGCCAGCAGTCCCGCCGGAATGGGTGGAGCTGGCCCCCTCACCCCCTCCAGATTGTGGCCTGGCTGCTGTACCTCTTCTTTGCCGTGATCGGCTTTGGGGTCCTTGTTCCCCTCTTGCCTCATCACTGGGTGCCTGCTGGCTATGCTGTATCCTTGGGAAAGTGCGGGGCTGGTTTGTGGGAGAGTTGGGGCAATGGTTAGGGGACAGGGCAGAACCCTGAAGCTGGGCTCCAGAGCCCCAGAGAGCACAGGCTGGCGTTTCTCTGCCTCGGGGGACCAGTAGCCTTCCGGTCCGGCCTCCAACCCCTAGTAACCCCCTCGCCTGATGGGGTGAGTGGACAGACTTAAAGTACCTTGGAGCATTTAAAGCCCCACATAGATGGGATGGGAATCTCATCAACTGAGGTTCTGCAAGAGTGATTATAGAAGAGAGAGCCTTAAAGGTCTCTTTAAGATAATTGTGTCCAGAACTAGACAAGGGATACATTAGAGAGTAATTACGCCATTTACGAAAGAATTTTCACTTTTCAAAAAGAGTCATGGTAGAATTCTTTTACATAGTAATTTTCCTGGTGCATTTAAAATGTGGTTTTATTTATGGATGGCTTATTATGCTGTAACCAGGGATGTTTAGAAGCTCATTTATTTTGTAAATCAGAGTCTTTTGGGGTGAGCTTGAACTGACGAGAGGTGGGATAAAGACGCCTCGGAGACTTCTGGGAACAGGGACAGCCACAAACTTGCCTGAGCCTCATGATGTGACTGCTCCACCCCCAGCCACAGCTCCCTGGGGCAGAGGATGTGGCTGCAAGGCTGGGGGCTTGGGGTGCAGCTCTGTTAGAGGCTGCCAGTAAGGGTGCACCCCGGTCTGTGTGTTTCATGCAGATGAGTCCTTGGGCCTCTGGGGGCAGGAGGGCAAGGAGTGGCTGAGGGAGGTTGGCAGGGATGAGCGTGAAAGCCTGAGCCGAGAATCAGCAGCCGAGCTTGATCCGGCTCAGCACTCTGAGGACCGCACAAGGCTGAGCAGCTTCTGCCAGTTCTCTGGGTCTCGGTCTCCTCTGTCTGCTTCCCAGGGTGGGGGCAAGGAGCACATAAGGCTGTGTGTGAGCACTGGAGTGCATGAGCCCATGCATGATCCCTACGTGTGAGCGTGTTTTCTTGGGAAACCACAGAGCCTTGAAGTGGTGAGTGACCAGGGCAGGTATGTGGAAAAGCACCCTAAAGAAGATTGTCCTCAGGGACCAGCAGTGCCTCTGGGGGGCTTCCTGGTTCACTTAGGCCCAGGGTCTAGTCATCTGGTCGTAAGTAGAAATCTGAACTTTACCCAAGGTGACCAACAGCCTTGGTGCTATTAAATAGACTGCTTCATGGAACATTCCTCTTCCTGTGATCTGGATTGGGCACACCCCTCACTCAGAGTCAGCACTACCTGACTTTCTGCCATTGGGGTACCTGGGAAATTAAATTAAAACCACATGGTTTAGGGGCCTCCCCGGTGGTGCCCTGTGCTGTGGAGCTGTCGGCAGCAGCAGTGGCGACTCGAGTTCAACGCCCCGCTGGGGAGATTCCCACATGGCGCAGCAGACCTCTCCTGCCTCACCTGCTGCTCCCCTCAGCAGTGTATTTCCATCGATCTGCCTGTTCTGCTCCCCACTTTGTCTCCGGTGAACCTTCTTGCCACCCCACGCCTCTGGCCTGTACCCCATCTGGTATGCATAAAAATAGGTAGATCTTAAAAAAAAAAAAAAGAATCCTAGAAAGCACAGTATAAATCCAACTAAAAAAAAAAAAGAGAGTTTAAAAAAACAACAAAAAACCGCATGGTTTGGAGCAAGTAGAATCTGAGCAAATAATAGTAAATGAAATTAACCGGCATTAGCTGAGTACTGGTATGTGCCAGGAGCTGTGGCCACTACTGTGCATGGCTTATCTCAGTTGATACTTATGTTAATCTGTGGGAGAGGCATTCCCCCCACTTCACTAATGAAGAAAGTGGGGGCTCAGGGCAATTAATGACTTCCTAAGCCACACAGCAGGTAGCCAGCAAGGCCAGAAGGGCTGCTCAATATCTGACTGTGAAGCATAGGATAGTTTGAGGGTTTTGTCTTCTGCGCATTCATTGCCTTGGGCAATGTTGGGGTGCACAGAGCTACCCAGTTGGCAGTTGACAGGTCCTGTTTTCAGACCTGTATGGTTCTTATTTCTATCAAAGTTACCTTCTTTCTGAAGGCTCCCTTGGGGCCCTTGAGGAGTGAGGTAGGGCAATACCAACTAAATCCGCCTTGGACCTGGAACTGACCTGGGCCCTACGGTTAGAAGATGAGTTAAGACAGAGCCCCAGGCTTGGGGTGCTCCGCCTCCAGTTGGAGGAAAGCCTTGGAGATTGTAAATTGTTATGTGTTACATAGGGGATAGGAGCTTACACAGAAGACTGTGGGTGCAGGAGGACATTCTAGACCACTATCACCAGGGCCCAAATGCAGACTTGCTGCTCCCAGTTCCCCTCTCTGCCCCTTCCGTCATCACCTATACCCAGAGAGTCATCAGCTCCTGTTGCTTTTACCTCCTAAATAGCTGTTGAATTTGCCCTCCTTCCTCCCCACTTCCATCTGTTTCTCTTATCTAGATGCCATTTACTTTATAAACAGCTTCCAACACACACACACACGCACACGCACACGCACGCGCGCTTTCCCCTTCCCTGCAACTGGAGGGCTCTTTTAAAAAAAACAAATCTGATAAAGTTGCTCCTCAGCTTAACACACTCTAATGGCTTCTTCCTGCCTTAAGGAATGAGGCTCAGGTCCTTATATGGCCTCAAGGCTCTCCACCTTCTGGACTCTGCCCATCTGCCCAGCCTCCTCTTGTATTATTTCCTCTGTTGTTCTCTGTTGCCACAACACTGGCCTCTGCCTGGAAGCCCCTTGCCTTTCTCTACCCAGACACTCAGCTAAGTCAGAAGTTAAGAACTATCAGCCCATGGGCCAGTGTGGCCTACATTTTTTTTTAAATTGAGGAATAATGGACATACAAAATGAGCAGATCTTAAGTGTTTTTTTCGGCAGGTACGTTTAAAAAAAAATATTTCCTTGGCAGCATTTAAAAAATGAGAGGCCTCCCATGAAAATACAGATTTCTGGCTCCTTTTGAAAAGTCAGAATTTGGTCACATGGACCTTTGTCCTTGCATGGCTGTGTAAGCTAAAGTGGAACCACCCATCAGGCACCCCTCTGGTTGGAATTCTGCCACACTACCCAGCCAGGCCCCCTTCCTCTTTACATTTAAGGGGCCCACTGGCAGGGACCCCTGCCAGGTCCATGCTATCCATTCCTCTCCAAGTCTCAGCTGAGATGATACTTCAGGGAAGCTTCCTGAATTTCCTCAAACTGGACAGAGTCACCCAGCTACAACTCACATAGCTCTGCAAGCCCTCTTCTTTGTAACCCACCCATGACTTGACTCACGTCTGTTTCCTGCCAGGCTGTGGGTTCCTTGGGGCTAGGAATAAAGTCTGACTTGCTCTTGCCATACCCCTCAGTGCCTGGGTAGTGAAGACTTCAGTCAACAGTGGGATGAATGAACCAGGGGGAGAAGGTGGGAGCAGTATTGGGGTCAGTAGGAAATGAAACATTTGCTCATGTTCAGTGTGTCTGAAGAGAGGCTCGAATGGTGAGTAGGAGTGGTTAGTGATGCCAGAGAGGTCTGAGAGAAGCCCGAGCAAAAGGGGCCTCACGTTGAGCTGAAGAGTAAACTTTAGCATGAGAGCAACTGTAGGCTTTTGAACAGGCAAGGCTTTAGGTTTACACTGTTCAAAGCTCACTCTGGGACCAAGTGAAGGGCAGACTTCAGGGGACCCAGACAGGAAGGGCAGAATTGGGAGACACGATGGCCTGACCTACCGCAGGGATATAGAAGTTGTGATGGGCCGCAGGGTGGTCTCTCTTAGCTGGGGTACAGCACATGAGGACGGAACTTGGCTTGTCGTGCAGCCATGTAGGGAAACTTCCCTGCTGGGAGGAGGAGGAAGGGAGGAAGGAAGATTGGGTAACTGATGGATACAGACTGACTGATGGAGGGATTATATCTGCTGGTGGCAAGAGGGTGAATGAGTAAAAAGTGAAAGGCTGCCTAGGTAGAATCTTCTGGTGAAGTTTTACACTTTCAGATATTGAAGTAAATTAACAGCATTCGGCCCAATCATTGAGCAGATAGGTTCTAGAAGAGCTGTATCTCAGCTCCAAGAATTAGCCCCGCTGTCCCTGGACAGGCCCTGCATATATCAGGCCATCTCAGGCACTCAGCCCCAGGGTTCTAAGTACCTGGACCCCAGGTCGAGGCGAGGGGAGGTGGTGGGTATATCAGCACCCTATAGGTATGAGTCCGGCCTGGCTCTTGAGAGGGGATGGATCCATCCCTCTTGGAATTGATGTCCTGTGAAAGCAAAATAAATAAATTTAAACTTACATTTTGGGCCCTTCAACCTTAGGGGATGATCTCATTTAGATTCACCTTACCATTTAGGAACGAGGTCAGATTCTGAGGTCAGATCAGCCTGACCTAGGGCCTGACCTAGGTCTAGAGCAGTGAGACTGGGCCCTGTGATTGGCCTCCTTGGTGGCAGCAGCAGGCAGTGCTGGCTTGTGGGCTCTGTTCCCAGATAGTCCCTCTCCTCTTCCAGCTGGGGCAATGAGGTATGCTGAAGAGGTCTGATGTGGAGGCTCTTGGGAGACTGGGAGTAGGAGGTAGCACAGGCAGAGCCTCTGGAGAGCAGGTCTCTGGCCACAGGAAGTGGGGGTGGGACTCCCAGCTGGCAAAGTGTGGAGTGAATCTTTAACCTGCTGGGCCAGTGCATGGGTGCCATCTTTGCCGGTCACCTCGTGGTGCATCTGACCGCTGTCTCCATCGATCCAGCAGATGCCAACGTGCGGGACAAGAGCTATGCAGGGCCCCTGCCCATCTTCAACCGCAGCCAGCATGCACATGTCATTGAAGACTTGCACTGCAATCTGTGCGACGTGGATGTGTGAGTGATATGGATGGTGGTGTGTGTGGGCAGTGAGTGTACCTGGGAAGCTGCCAGCAGGAGCTCAAGGCAGACAGGGACATGCCCAGGGCTTTACAGTCATCCCAATGCCTCAGAACCTTTGTGTTTACACAGTGAAGAATTTTGGGTAAAGGAGAAAGTGAGGAGGGATTAGAAACAGAAAATGAGGAACTAGTATTTCCAACAGTAACAGTAGGAAACATTTGGCACTACCACAGAGGTTTCTGATGACTAGCTCCATCAGTATCTCTCATAAGCTTTCCCAGATAGGGTCAGGGAGGGGGAATTCACACTTGAGTAATTACTGCAAGCTAAGCCCTTGTGAACAACCACCCTGCAGGGTAGGCAGCATCTTTCTCATTGCACAGAGGAGCCACAGCTCAGAAAGGCCGAGGTGCCTGCCTGCATTCAGACAACAGAGCCAGACTCACACCTGGCCCTAGAGCTGATGGTTATTCTCATTTATGGCTGAGGAATCTGAGGCCAAGAAGCCAAGTGACTTGGCCCAGGTTACAGTTCCAGTGGGTGAGAAGTCAGAGCCCATTTCCCCTCGGCTAGTCCAGACTGCCTGCTTAGGACCCCTGCCCACCCTCCTGGAGCTTCCCAGTGTCTAGTCTCAGGTAGGGGATCTGGGATTGGGTGTGGTCAAGGTCAGCCTCACACTTCTGAAGACCCAGGCAGCTTGTTGGAGAAAGAGTCGATGACATTAGAACTGGATAGCATCGGACCATCCAGTCAGCAAGCTGCTCCTCACACGATGCTCTGACTGTTGCTGCCTCTTCAGTGACTGTCCTGCATGGGGGAGGGTGATGTGCCCCACTCTCAAACACTCCTTTGGGGCTTCCCTGGTCCCTTCATGGGGTGTCTCCTGTGTGTTCCCAATGTGGCCGCACCTCATCTGATCACACTGCTGAGAACTGCCCTAACTGCTCACAGAGATGTCAACTTGCTTCTCTTCCTTTGGCTCCCTTTAGCTTAGCCCAGAGGTTTTCTGGAAGAATGCAGTAAAACTCCCATAAACTGGCAGTGAAACAGGGACAAAAAACTGATGCCAGAAATATCAGGGCAAACCCTAGTCCTTGTGGCCTTGCTTTTTTCTGCTCCCTGGCCTGTACATTCGCCCTCTCTTCTGGGTCTGCGCAAGGGTCCTTGCTTGGAAAGGAAGTCCCATTTCCAAGTCACACCACCAGCACCCGGATGCGCAGTACCAAAGTGGGGCCGCATAATGCTTTCCCTACCTCTCCCACCTCATGCGAGTCCCCACGCCTCAGCAGCACTGCCTCCTCCGCTGCCCCTCCCAGGAGTGCCGCCAGAGGGCGCGCGCGCTCCCTGTCTCCGCGCTCCGCGGTGGGTGGCGGCACCCCGGCGGTAGCCTCATCCAATGCTACAAGATGCTCATTAGGGTCTCCCTGGCTGCCCAGCCAAGCACCACCGGGAGGGGAGCGGTGTAGGGCGTGAAGGACAGGATGAGTGGCTGACCACGCTATGTCCCGTCAACCCCTCGCAGGAGCGCTCGCTCCAAGCACTGCAGCGCCTGCAACAAGTGCGTGTGCGGCTTCGACCACCACTGTAAGTGGCTCAACAACTGCGTGGGCGAGAGGAACTACCGGTGAGAGCCACAGCCTTGCCTGGGGGCGCGTGTGTCCCTGTGTGGGAGCCAGGGACTGGGCAGGGGTGGTGGAGCTTGGAGGACGTGTGGGCTGATGTGCATAGGTGTGTGCTGGTCTGGGGCAGGGGTGGGGGTGGGTGGGGTGTGTATGCCTGGTGCCTGCTGTCTTGGGATGACAGGGTAGGTTTGGGGTCCTTCTGCTGCTGGCCCAGGGAGCCTGTTGGGGTGGCTGTCCATCTTCACCTGTGCCCTAAGGTGTGGCTTTCTGAGGAGACTCAGGGGCTGTGGGGTCAGAGGCCAGGCTCCCCATCCCAACCGTGGACCCTACCGAGCTCTGGGCCCTTCTCCAGCTGGAGCACCTGGGTGCTGACAGCTGCCCACGGCTGGGCCCAGGCTCTTTCTACACAGTGTGGCGTCGGCCTTATTGGGTGTCCTGCTCCTTGTGCTGGTGGCCACGTATGTCTTTGTGGAGTTCTTTGTCAACCCCATGCGACTGCGCACCAACCACCATTTTGAAGGTCAGTCCGGGGTCCAGGCCCACTCCCACCCCCTAACTCTAGACCTGTTCTGGCCACTGGTCACAGCCTGCCTGTGCCTTGCAGTCCTGAAGAATCACACAGATGTGTGGTTTGTGTTCCTGCCTGCCGCCCCTGTGGAGACCCAGGCTCCTGCCATCCTGGCCCTGGCGGCCCTGCTCATCCTTCTGGGCCTGCTCTCCGCTGCCCTGCTCGGCCACCTGCTCTGCTTCCACATCTACCTCAGTAAGCCCCTCTCCCCGCCCACACACACCTGCATCTGCCTTGCTGGGGACAAGGGGTCTTAGGTTAGGGAGGTGCCCAGATGGGCTGTAGAGCCCTGCGCTATGCCCCTCCTCAGTGCCGGCTCTGAGGCCTGGTCTGTTCCCTCCAGGGCTTAGTGCATACGGGGGCAGAGGTTTCAGCCTGGGGCTGGGTGCCCGCCCTCCCTCTCTGAATGCCAAGGTCCCCTCCCACTACATTGCGCCCTCTCCTCACTCCCTCAGTGTGGCACAAGCTTACCACCTACGAGTACATCGTGCAGCATCGCCCACCACGGGAGGCAAAGGGGACCCACAGGGAGCTTGAGTCATGTCCCCCCAAGATGCGGCCCATTCAGGTAGGGCTGAGAGGGTGGGAGAGGGGACCTGGGTGTGAGCGCAGTGATGGCTTGAAGCAGGCCTGGAGCAGCAGCTGAGGGAGGGAGTGCTGGGGGGCCGCTGGAGTGCGTCAAGTTCCGTGCTGAGCATGGCCAGGGGGAGCCCTGTGTTTCCCCGCCCAGAAGCAACCGTCCATCCAGCCTCCAAGTACGGGCTGGATGGTGCAGGCCTCAGGAGCCTGGAGCGGGCGTGCTGGGGCCACAGGAGGAGAGGAACGGACCTGCGACTGGGTCTCAGGACACAGGATGAAGCTCTCAGTTCTTTGTACCATAACCCTGAGCCCATACGCACATTACTCTGTTTAATCCCTAAAGTAGCCCCACGAGGCAGGTAATGTGGCCATACCCATGCTGCAGATGAGCATATCGAGGCCTAGAAAGGTTACACGAAGCTGGGCCTGGGAAGAGTTAAGGTCTTTGTACAGGAATCCTCCAGCCCCGGCTTGGGCCAGCCCAGCCCAGCTGCTGACCAGTATCTATATTCCCACGCCCTGTGGCTTCCTGAGGTCAGCAGCTGGGGGTGGGGGTGATTTCGTCTCCCCCTTCTCCCCTAGGGATTGGGAAGGCAGGGGGCCCAGGCAGGCCTTGCTGGGAAGGCTGAGCCGTGGATCCTCATGGCAACTGGACACAAACATAGGCTGGTGGGCGGGTTGGGGGAGGGTTTGGGACCCTGCCTCTCCTGTTCTTGTGGCCAGGGGTGGCCCAGGCTGCCAGACCTGGGGGAGTACTAGTTGCTGCTGGAGAGCCCCCTGCTACACCACTGTATACATGCCCTGGGTCCTAGCACTAAACCTATGTGATTGGCAGCCATCTGGGGAGTGGGCGGCACCCTCCTCTCTGCGTTGCAGAGACCACCGGCTTGGAGAGTAGGCAGGAGACACGGTCAGGCTCACAGTCAGGGCTCACTGAGGCAGGGCTGGCTCTGGGGTGCTCAGATGTGAGCCCCTGCCCTGTAGTCGCTGCCTGCCTAGGTTTTGGGGTCAGATGTGCCAGCTGCAAGGGCATTTAATATCATCTGTAAATGACTTGAGGGAGGCTTCCCCAGGGGAGGATAGGTGTTTGTCTCATTGAACAGGGAGAGAGCAGAGGCTGAGAGGGGCCACGTGCCATTCAGGAATGTGCAAAATTTTAAGGTCTCTGTGGGAGGATCCTAGGGATAGCTGTGACAAGGGGTGAGGGGTTTGAGTGGGGATACTCTGGTGATACCCTCAGATTTCCTCTATTGGTTAGGAACTGGCTCCTGTTCCAGCCTAACCCTTAGGCTGCTAGGACTATCCTTTATTGCTACACACACACACACACACACACACACACACACACCCCACACACACCCCTTTTCTGGAGCCCAGGGGTATCAGTATAGCCCTTGCCCTTGTCTGCCTGGTCCTTGGAGCCGAGGCCACACTAGGGAAGAGGAAAGATGTGGGGGGAAGATTACATTGAGGTTCCAGCCCTTGTGACTGGCCTCTGACCCCTTCCTCTTTCCCAGAACTCCTCTTCTCAGGCTGGCAGACCTACACTCCTCCCCAAAGGGTCAGCACAGGCAGAGAATGGGCCTGGGGCTTGCCAGGTGCTTCAGTCTCTGCACAGCCAGACCTTGGCAGGCTGGGATCTGCCCCCCAGATATCCCAGGGCCCCAAAGGCAGCCTCCCCACCCCCATCCTAGGCAGGAATGCGGGAGGGGCCCCACTCCGGAGCCGTTGCCCCCAAACATAGGCTTGTTTTAGAGACGGCGGCAGCGTTGCTGTTACAGTGTCATCTGCATTAGTCAGGACGCCTGATTCTCCATGGAAACGGCGGCCGAACAGGCGACAGCTGTCCTAGTGCCCGCGGCGCCCCCCCCGTGGGGCGGGGCCTCACCATCCTGGCCCCACCCACACACCCTCTGCACCACGCCCTTCCCGGACTGGCTCTTTCCTGGCTTTTGTTTCCTCACCTACTGTCCTCCTGGGCGTGCTATGGCAGGACCCAGGTGCTGGGACCAGCCCTAAGCCACTCCTACGACCTCCAGGCCTCTGGTCTCTTGGCTTTCAGAGTTTGGGTTTACCGTTTCCAGTTTGCTGTGAGCGTCAGCCACTAAACAAGACACTGAGTTCTCCCATAATCTTAGATGGGGTTCAGGATGGGCTGCGGATCCTTATTTTCCCCACCACCTACTGCTATTGTCCTGCCCAACACACTTACATAGCAGCTGAGATTGAGGCTTGTACTCAGGGTGAATGAAGGGTGTGCCCAGGACCCAGTTCCTAGGGAGCCATCAATTTGTGCACACAGTCTCGGGTGTACACCCTGACCTATGGCCTGTGAACAGCTGCTTTGTCTCCCAGGCAGGAAAAAAAAATGTTTCAGAGGCTGGAGGCCTGGGAGGGGTCAGGAGAGGGAGAAAGCAGCTCTGAGCGCCTCATCCTCCGCCACCCCCTTTGTCCAGAGCAATTCTGTATTGGGAACACTGGACCCATGGGGCTGGGGGCTTCCTGGAGGAGGTGGAGTTGGACTTCATGAATTAGGGTGACTGTGGGGGAGGAGGTAAGATCCAGACATGGATGTTTTAAGTCTCACCTTGCATAGGGGTTTTCCCAGCATAGCAGGGAAGCCTGGAGAAGCAAACTTCTAGACCTCTGTTCCCAGTGCTCCCAGAGGCCAGTGAAGGGGTGTTGTGTCCTGGACTGGGTGGGCTCAGGACCCAGAAGGCCCTGGGTCCACACCTGACCTTCCAGCCTCCTCTCACGCCGCCTTCCCCAGGAGATGGAGTTCTACATGCGGACCTTCAGCCAAGTGCGCGCAGGGCCCTCTGGCCAGGTCAGGCCTGCCACTGCGAATGCCAAGTGAGTGCCCTCTGAGCATCTCCTGTGGTCATGGGGTGCCCATCTGAGAGGGGGAGAGGGATAGACCAAGGCCAAGGCACAGTTCTAGGTCCAACCCAGGATGACTTTGAACAGATCAATGCCTCTTTCTGCCTCTCTGCTAGGAAGAGATGCTTTATCTGAAATGGTGGCGGGGTGCAAGGGTGGTGTGGGCAAGGGGTTTGAGGGAACAGCACATTCAGTTCTTACCCTCCTGCTTCCCCCTCAGTCCCTCTGGGTTCCTTGCCAGCAGTGGCCAAGTGGAGCCTCCACCACCCTCCTCCCCAGAGACTCTGGCTCTGCCCCCCAGGATCCGACCCCAGGTAGGGGGGACCAGTTCTGGGCCCCAAGCCCAGGGCCAAGGGGATGGAAAAGAAACCTTTACTTGCCCCAATCCTCTGCTGCTTTTGGCAATGTGGAGTCTGGGAAAGGGGCACTCAGGCTCCCCCTTGTCTCTGCAGAAAAAGAGGAAGAGACGCATGTATAAGGTGCCGACCTCTGGGACCTTGGACCCCGAGCCCCCACTGCCCAGGCAGCCGGGTGAGCGGTTCTTAATTGTCCCGAACCTGCCGGGGAGCTCCGAGGGAAGGAAAGGTAGGGCTTCGAGTCACGTCCCCCTTCTCACGTTCCCTTCCACCCTCGCAGGGCCCCGAGCCCGGGGCAGCCGTTCCAGCTCGTCTTTGGAGTCCTCCGGCGCCAGCCCGGTGCACGCCGCTGGCCCTGCAGGCGCCTACCATTCGGCGTCAGCCGAATCCATGGACGAGATTCCAGTGGCGCAGACGCGCCTGGGCAGCGCCGCTCTGTCCACCCCCGGGAGCAGGGGCCGAGAACCCCGGCTGGCTCTGCAGCCGCGGGCGCCCGCCGTTTTCGTGAGCCCGAGCAGTGGCGAGCCTGGGGCGCGGGGCGGCGGTGAGGTCGGTCTCTCTTAGCCCAGCTGAGAGGCAGGAGGGCCAAGGAGAAGCGGCCGGCCCGACTCTCTATGCAACACCCTTACCCTCGCCGAATCGATTGCACTTTAGGGGTCCCTAACTAAGGCCGGCGGGATCGGCCCCCTTCCCCACAACTCAGCAATACCCACCCCATCCATCATAATGCTCTAATAAACTTTTTTATGCTTTTGCGGACTTAGTGCATACTTTCTTAATGCCAAGGCTGTGGGCTCTCTTGGAGTCGGATCATTGTCAGTCGGCCTAGTGACTGAAAAATGGAGTGCCCCCCTTACAATGGTGCCCTCCCCCATTGTCATATGGAGGTACACCGGACCCGAGACGATAGAGTACAGAACTACTGCTTAGGAGAGGTCCTGGAAGGCAGCCTGGAGGAGGTTTTCTTAAAGATGGGGTTTGCACTTGGAAACATAAGAGGAAGTCGGTGTTTGGCTCCAGTGGCAGCAGTGCGAGCAGACAGGGAAGTCAACACCAGGTGGGGAGGGAATAGAGGTCGCGGACCTAGGTGACCCAGGATCGCTCTCAGTGCACTGGGATCCAGAGCTGGGCCCTGCGATTTGCTCATTGCACCCTCCTGCCCCTGCGCTCCGGATCCTACCCCAGAGAAAGCAGGTGTTGTGACTGGGGAGATAGGTCACTTTCATTGGAGAGCTGTGATCTTGTCAGCTCTACACTCCACTGTCACCGAGGGGAGGGACCCTCCAACCCTTCCCCACCCTCCCACCCCCGCCCCCAAGCGCCTCGGCTGCAGCTTAGGGAAGCTGGATCTTCCCCGACGGTGGAAGCCTTCTTTGAATTTTGGGTGGAGCCCAAGATAGATGGGGGCCGTTTTCCCGTTACCCGGCCACCCGAGGAAGTCCGGAACTGCGCAAGGTTGGTCTCCCCGGCGCGAAGGCCTGGGAGCGGCAAGCTGAGGCTAAGGCTGCAGCTCCGCCCCCGGGAGCGCCAGCGCCGGGAGGGCGGTGTCCGGTGGGTGGAGCTAGCATGACCTTGGTCACTCTCTCGCCGAGACAGCCCCGGGGGTGGGACTCCGTCTCTATGGAGACCGAGAAACAGGGGATAATACCGCGGAGCCGCCCGGGCTGCAGTCCCGCCCCGGAGCCGGCAGGGAGCAGAGCTGCGGAGCCGCCTGGTCTCCTGCGTCGGTCAGTCCATTCTCACGTCCTTCTGTCCATCGAACACGCTCTGCAGGAGCAGTACCGAGACAGAAGCCGGTAGGAGACCCGGGTGCCCATCACCCTAATCAGTATTCTGCACGATAAGGAAGGGGTGGGGTGGGAGCGGCCTGGGAGGGGTCCCTACTCCGGATGGAACGAGCGGGACGCCAGCTGAGCCACTGTGCTCTGGACCCTAATGTTCTACCTCCACCCCCACCCCTTGCTGGGCTGATTGATGACTCCAGCTGTCCCAGCAGGAGCGCATGGAGCGCCTCAGTTCCCGGGTGTGGCCACTCCATCCATGGCCTGCATACCCATGGGACTAGGGCCTGCACCCTGCTCCACCTGATCAGCCCAAGGATTACCAAGACTCCATCTTCCCACAGACAGGAGCACTGGATGCAAGATCCTGCCAGTCCCCTGGGACAAGCATCCCGTGGCATGCAAGCTCCCCCAGACTTTACCCTTGGTGAATCAAGCTTCAGGTCTCAGTGCCCAGTGGGAGGCTGTAGGAGAGGGAATGGGGGTGCAGTGTGGACTAGGTTGTGGGCCCAGAGTCCCTGCAGTGGAGGAGCTGTGGGTGCTACCAGTTCCAGAAACTGCAACCTAGGGATGAGCTGGTGTGGTCACTGGGAGGGGGTTTTCAGTGTTAAGGCCAGTGGAAGGGGGGTTAGTTTGGCGGGGGTCCAGGCTGTGGTCACTGGAAGCTCTAGTGTTAAAGGCCTTAACAGTAGAAGATGGGTTCTCAGGACGTGCTGAGGGTGTGGTCAGGCAACTGCAATGGGGGTGGGGTGTGCTCAGGGAGCCTCAACCCAGGGGGTTCTCACAATAGTACCTGGAGTGTGGAAATGGAAGTCTGTCAGCGTGGATGCTGAGTGGGGCGTGAGGGTGTGTCTAGGGGTTTCAGGTATGTGGGGAAGGGGCAAGTTGTGAGGCTATGGTTGGGAGGTTGGTAAGGCTGTGGGTGTGTGGACAGGCCTCCATCCCAGGGCCAGAGCCGCAATGCAGGGCTAAGGGTGTGGTCAGAGAGGCCTCCGTACTGGTGGTTGTGCACGCCAGGTGACTCTGTGCAGGGCTGCAGGTGTGGTCAGGGGACTACGGTGGGGGCTGTGGAGGTGTGGGGAAACACTCTAGTGCAGGACTGAGGATATTAGGGGGAGCTCGGTACAGGGCTCTTAGTACATGTGTGGGATAGATGCTGAGGGAATGGTCCAGGCTCTCAGAGCCAGGGCTGAGGGAGTGTGGATGGAGGGAGCTGCAGTGCAGAGCCTGGGTGTGATCAGGGGTCTGCAGTGGGGGGCCACAGGGAGCACTTCAGTGCAGGGCTGGGCGTGTGGGCAGAAAGGTCTCAGCACTAGGTTAAGGGTGTGGTCAGGGGGAACAGGCCGGGGTGGAGAGCCAGGGCTGAGTGCAGAGTGCACAGGGCTGTGGGAGTGCGGACTGGTGTGGCGGTGCTCAGGGTGTGGCCCGGAGGCCTCATGGAGGGCTGGTGCTGTAGACACAGGGGGAGTGTGCTTTGGTCCAGGCCATAGGTGTGAGGATCACAGGACCAAGGCCACCGTCCCACTCTCCATCATGCTTCTGGGAGCTCATAACTCTGCACCCCCACTAAAACTAGCCCCCAACCTCCTGTTCCTCTTAAACTCCATAGATTGGGAGTTTACTGCCCCAATGGGTGGCAAGGGGCCAGGAAGCCACGGTTGTGCCCCAGGCACTGGGAGTGCTGGGGTGCCCCACCCGTGGGCCCCTGTTCCCCAGCCCAGCCCAGCCCAGCAGCACTGGGAGCTTCTCCCTAAGCCGCCCTGACACCATCCTGCCCTTAGCAACATTCTCCAAGCAGCACCACCCTCCCTTAGCAACTGTCTCCAGGCTTCACAAACTGTGGCCAGGCCAGCCCCAAGCTCCGGCTCCCCTCATGTTTTTGTTTAACAGCAAATAGTAACAAGGTCCTGGCGGGGCCAGCTGCACCCCTGCCTAGGGCATGCACCCCTGATTGTGTTCTGGCTTCCTTCTTAGCCTGGGCTTGGTCTTACTGGGTCCTCATGACCTGACAGAGACACTTTCCTCACTAAATACCTGCCCAACCAGCAGCCTGGCATGGCCTTCACCCAACTTGGCATGGGACTCCCAAGGAGGGGGGCCTGCTTTGCCACCCTCACTTCCACCCAAGCAGGCTTCGTGCCAGGGCCAGACAAAGCCATGGCCCCAGCTGCTGCCCTCACAGTCTTTCTGGACAGTGCTACTCTGTTCCCAGCCTGGTGTGGGCATCATGATTTCATCTTCTGAACTCTATGCAGACGCCAGGGCTGGCAGTGAGCAACAGGACCTTTCCTCTTGGGGCTCTGGAGTCCAGGGAGACACTAAGTGCTGGCCCCTTTTCCCAGACAGCCCCAATTCTAACTTCCAGGGTATCTGGCAGAAGTACCCACAACTCACTTGCAGCTTTTGAAGGGGAGACCTTTCCGTTCTGTGCCTTGGGGAGGGTGCGGCGGCTTGGCTGGGGGATGACCGAGGTGCGTCTCTACAGGGTGGCATGGCAGCGAGCACAGATGTGGCTGGGCTGGAAGAGAGCTTCCGCAAGTTTGCCATCCATGGCGACCCCAAGGCCAGTGGGCAAGAGATGAATGGCAAGAATTGGGCCAAGCTGTGCAAGGACTGCAAGGTGGCTGATGGGAAGGCCGTGACGGGGACCGACGTTGACATTGTCTTCTCCAAAGTCAAGTGAGTCCGAGAGAGCCAGTTTCTGATGTCCCCAGAAGGCTGGGAGTTGGGGGGCTGGAACTCAGGAGGGAAGGGGGGAAACTCATAATGGTGCCCATATACATGACAGGGCAAAGTCTGCTCGGGTCATCAACTATGAGGAGTTCAAGAAGGCCCTAGAAGAGCTGGCAAGCAAGCGATTCAAGGGGAAGAGCAAGGAGGAGGCCTTCGATGCCATCTGTCAGCTGGTGGCAGGCAAGGAACCAGCCAATGTGGGCGTCACCGTAAGTGCCCTGGTGGTTTTGGGTGGGCACTGAGGGAGTTGTGGGGCACCTCGACTGGGAGTGGGAAGGGCTGGGCTCCCTAATCAAGTGTCCTGGGGGAACTCTGTCAAAACAGAAAGCAAAAACAGGGGGTGCTGTGGAACGGCTGACTGACACCAGCAAGTACACGGGTTCCCACAAGGAGCGCTTTGACGAGAGCGGCAAGGGTAAGGGCATTGCCGGGCGGCAGGACATCCTGGACGACAGTGGCTATGTGAGTGCCTACAAGAATGCAGGCACCTATGACGCCAAGGTGAAGAAGTGAGGCCTCGGAAGGCCCCCAGCACAGCTGCCCCCACCAGAGGCTCAGGCCTGGGCCTAAGGGGCATGTGGAGCAAGAGAGCCCGGTCTCCCTGCTGGACCTGCCACCCAGCGCTTACTGCCCAGCCTCATGGGGCCAGCCCACCAGGCCTCTGACCCCGACTGCTCTGCGTCCCCTTCCCTTTCCTTGTTCCTCCCCAACTTCAGTCCATCCGGGGAGAGTCTGTGCCTATAGCCTCACCGCCCTAACCTAATCCTGGGCATGGCTGACCCCTGCCTGCTTGCCTCATATTTAAGCTGCTGCTCTGGCCAAGTGCCTAATTTTTACCCAGACCTCAATAAAGACACCTTTTGTACCAATATGGATTGGTTGGGTATATGCTGATGAGGGTAATGACATTCATACCCACTGAACTCTCATGTCACACCCTGCTGGTTCTGCCCCAGCAGCCTTGCCAGAAAGACACACTAGGTCCCTGCCATGAGCACAGAGCTAGACTACCTGAGAACGCGCCTTAGGGAAATCTAAAGCCTTTCTCTCAGCCCGGACCCACAGTTCTAACATCACAGCTTGCTTTTTCCAATTAGGACCTCAGTCTCGGTCTCTCCACTTTCATACCAGGAAGCGGGATGAAACAGCAGACTTGGCCTGGGCCAAACACTGGCAGAGGCCCAGTGCTAGGCCTCAGTTCTAGACCCCCACCCTAAAGGGGCCACCAAAGCAAGTCATTTTAGGGTCTAGCTCAGAATATCTTAAAATGCAGGGCCAGGAAGGGTAAATAGTCTAACTCCTCCCTACTTTATAGCTGAGGAAACTGAGGTCTAGAGCGTGGAGGGGCCTCTGCAGAAAAAGGCTGGAGCCAGGCCTCTTGCCTCCCAGGCCAGGCTCTTTCTCACTCAGCAAGCCCCAACACTGATTTCCAAAAATGGGATCTAGATGTCCAGTGACAGAGCTTGGCACCCAATACCAGCGTTTGGCAGGTAAGCGGGGTATCCAGCAGTAAAGGGACTTCCTCCTGCTGATTCCTTCTCATTTGTTCAACATCCCAGGTTGGGAGGAAGGTGGGCGCCTCTTTGGTCCTAAGGAATCCTCGGAGTCTCTGGGTCAAACTTTTCTCCTCTCTGAGGGCTGGGTGTTAGGCCAGAGCTATTCCAAAGCCTTAGGCTGTGGGGCGAACTCTCCTTCCCGTCCTGCAGTGACAAGCGGGCTGGATGGGACTTAGGGCCTGCCCAGGCGAGGCAGCTCCTGAGGGTGTTAGAGAAGGCTTAAAAGCACATGCTCAGAAATGCTTCCTTTCCTGAGCCAGACAACAAGGCAAAGCTGAGCAACTGTTTATATTTCCTCATCCCACCGGCTGTTCTGGGATGTTTCTGCCCCAGGTGAGCCCAACTTCACTTGGGAGTGGGGGTGTGGAGGAGAACCATGGCTCCAGACAGGGACACCAGGAAGGTGAGGCGGGGATTTGAGGGCAGCAATCAGCACTGGCCATGCAGAACCTTGCCTGCAACTGACAGCTGTGGGCTCCTCTTGACTCACTGCCCACATTGCCTTGAATTGCCTAGAGAAGAGTTTCACTCTATCTCTTCTACCGGCAAATATTAAGAGTAATTCCTCTAGACCTTGTTTGAATATGCAGGCTTACTTAAATGAGCATAATAGAAGTGAAACCAAATCCATCCAGCTCTCACTAAAGTATCCTCACAGTAAAGAGAATTAACTATTTCAAATTGAGTAAGGCTCCCAGCCATTAATCTGTAGGGGAGTGCAGCATCTAATTTGTAGGGGAGCAGGGATTTGCCCCTCCTGTGACAGGCAGTGTGACTTAAGGGACCCAGAAGGATAACTGACAGCCCCCTTAAATTCTACCTTGAGGGACAACAGCTCCCTCTTCTTGACAAGTGGTTGTGGAGCTTGGGGGAAATGACTAGGTTCTTGGGCTGCTATCAGATGCTCATAGGGGAAGGGAGGAACAGTTGGACTTGCAGAATTACTTTTCTCCTGATGTTCTGTCCAGTAGGTTGGTCTGTGCTTGGGCTGGGGCCTTGAAACACAACAACTTAGGGCTGGAAGGTACTGACTGAAGCTGTCCTAACTCGGGAATGTTTAGCCTCGGAGGACAGGCCCAGGAGAGTGGGGGGTTGGGAGCCATGCTTACTAATATTTCCACGGTGTATAAGCTCACTCTTCCCTCAGGCACATGCAGCTCAAAGAATCCCATGACTCCCTGACACAGTCTCCTTTTGTGAATCCACATAAAATCCAGAGGTCGGTGAATTTTATTTATAAGTTAGAAGTGTGTGATCTTGGTTGTGATCTTCATGTCTCATTATTATGGCAATACATACTCTTCTCCCCTGCACAGCACCTGAGTCAGGGGAGCAAATGAGTCTCTAATCTTTCTGCCTACTTTCTCTCTGACACGACCTTGAAGATGGAGAGAGGTATAACACAGCATCAGATCGACAGTCCTTTGCCTTCTATACACCCTCGGCAACAATAGCTACCCGGTGACCACTGAAGCAGAACCATTCTTAGAAACATGTCCATTATCTTTTCCCATTGATTTTTAAAATGCCCAATCAATTAGGATTAAAAGAAAGATTGTACCTTGTGTCTGAAATACAAGGTACTTGCGTGTAAAGTGCATGCTGAGCCCAAAGCTGATGTTCAGAAGCCTCCTCTCCGGCTGGATGGCACCAGTGTTCCCTCTCATCCCTCTAGCTCCTCTCGGGTCCTCCCCCGCGCCACACACCACCAATCCATTGTTACAGAGAAAGCATCTCAGACGGGAGTCTGCCAATCCTCTCCAGCTTCTAAAATCCTCAAGGAGCTGTGCACTCCTTGAGGTTCTTGGGCTGCTATCAGTCCTGCTTATGTCCTCTCAGTCCCTTGGTGCCCTGAATAGATCATGTTCCTTCTCATTTCGTGACCTTTGCATGTGCTGTTTCTCTCTGCAGCTCTCCCATTGCGGGTGCCCTCGGCCCTATGCTTTGGCTGGTACCTTCCACGCATTCTTCTGGTCTCAGTTAAAAGATCATTTCTTTATGGCACATTGTCCTGACACCGTACCTCCCAGGCTAGGACAGGCCCCCTGTGCTCTCAGGGCCCCACGACCCACATCTTCCCTCGGCAGTGTCCAGAATCCAACTCTTGGTAAGAGGCTCTGAATCCCCTCTACCTGGCATTGTACTCAACACGATCTCATTGATACCTCCAATTCCCCAGAGTAGGAATAACTCACATCTCTCTCTCCAGGGCATCTTTAGGCCTTTGTTTAGACCTCTTTGGCACCAGTGCCAAGCTCAGAATTCCATCACAGGAGTTTTTGCTTTTCTCCCTGATTAATTTCATTTCTCCCTGTTGGCTACTTCAGGGCAGACACCAAACCATATCATCTTTTCACTATAGTGAGAGGAAACTTCAAACATGTTTGATGAACCAGTAAATATGGAGTCTCTAAAAATTTCTTCTAAAATGAAACACATCTAACCAAGGATGTTATTTTTTAACCCGTGTAACCTATTACACAGTTTCCAGTGACAGTGAAGAAAAAGGTCTAGTGTTTTTTTTTTCTTGACACTTCCAGCCAAATATCTTTTTTTTTTTTCAGTCAAATATTTCTATGTGACACAATGACTAGGACAAAGTGCCAACTATTTCTGTAGGCAGAAGGAAAGAATGACTCCATGGGAGGAGACAGAAAGAAAAATAAAAAGGACCAATACAATGTAATCAGAGTAAGTTTTTTTTCTTAAGCTTGTAGTAAAAACCACTATACTAGTGGCAATGGTACTGGGAGGCCCCCCAAAGCTAAGAGGGAAGCTGCAGAAAAGGTGCTCACTGCTAGTTCCATAAACTAGGCTCTGGGACAGAGTCTGAGACACTCTGTATTAGATACTGACCCGTGTCATGTGCCACTGGTGAGGAGGAAGACAGAGAGCTTTTCCCAAAGGGTGACGATCTCCCCAAATGATGGCTCTTCTCAGGTGGGAGGAGTGCTTTCCCAGAATAACCTTTTTGCTCTTTATTCAGCTGCTGCAGCAGATACTCATTAGTTACCACCAGGGATCTGAGGCACAGGGGGAAAAGGCAGTGTTGAAGTCATAAAAGATGCCATTCAGACCTGAACTATTTACTAAAGACAAATGTAAAATGAAGTAATATCTTTAAATAGAAAGAACTGTCCGATTTATGAGTGGATTATTTTAGAAGCAGGCTGACAGTTTCTTCATTACACTTCTATTTGATTATGTTCCAGACTGACTACAGCAATAACATATTTCACATTTTATATTGTAATTGTTCTATTCTTTCCAAAGTACTTTCATGGTGAGGTAAGTAGAAGCACTGGAAGGGTGGGCACCTGAGCAGGCCTCCGATTTCTACCCTCAAGTCTTAACTGCTACATCGTCTAATCTATCCTGCCCCTACAATTAACTAATGATGACTGTACTCTCTTTTATGAGATTTATTTATTTTGTATTTATTTATGCATACAAGAACTGGGGTGTACGCCAGAGGTACGGGGGGTGAGAGGATTGATTCACTAGAGACAGACTGGGGAGCAGAACAGGAGGACCAACTGGAATACACTGCTGAGGGGAGCAGCAGGAGAGACAGGAGAGGTCTGCTGTGCCATGTGGGAAGCTCCCTGGCCAGGGATCAAACTCATGCCACAGTGGCTGGTGAAAGCTTGATAGTGCTGAGACTTAAACCCCTGAGACACCAAGGAGGCTGATGACTATATTCTTGAACTCTGTTACCATGTAATGTTAAAAGCAAGCACAGACTGCCCCTACCCAAATGATGTGTCCACAACGCCATGCACTGCAGTACTATTTCCTCACAGCAAAAAGACACCATCAACCTGGGCCTCCGTGGTGGCCTCAGGGTTAAATCTCAGCATTATTACCACTACAGCCTGAGTTCAATCACCCTAGTTCTTGTATGCATAAATAAATAAAAATAAACCTTTTAAAAAAAGACACTGTCAGGCCCCCCTGGTGGCACAGCTGTTAAGCGCTGCGCTGTGGAGCTGTCTGCAGTGGCCATGCGAGTTCGACACCTGGCCGGGGAGATTCCCACATGGCGCGGCAGACCTCTCCTGCCTCGCCCGCAGCTCCCCTCAGCAGTGTATTGTCGATCTGCCTGTTCTGCTCCCCACTCTGTCTCTGGTGAACTCTCTCGCTGCCCCATGCCTCTGGCCTGTACCCCAGCTTGTATGCATAAATATATCTGAAAAAAAAAAAAGACGCTGTCAACCTAAATGTCTATCAATAAAGGACTAATTAAATAAACACATAGTGGAGCTCTATGCAACTGGGTTATGAATGAGAACTAACTATACAGAACACTGTAAACAGATTTGTAAGATTAAAATATTAAACCAACATTATGCCTCTTTTTTATGATAGCAGAAGAATACCAACACACACCCACACCTACAGTGGGAGTCTAGTGGGAGGAAAGGAAAAGATAGAAGAGAGAGGTAAGGAAGCGGGATTTTCCTGAAGTTATTATACTTTGTAGATTTGACTTTGGGATCATATAAATGTTGTACATAATTATAAAAAATAAGATTAAATCAAAATAATTTAAAATTTCTCTACAAATGGATAGTGAAACAAATTGAACCTGTATGTTGAATTGATTGCTTAACAACATACAGAAGAAAACATAGCATTTGACACTGCATTATTAAAAAGATATACCCTATTGTTCTTTTTTTTTTTTTACCCTATTCTTGAAGTGCGGTGCGTAGACCAATTGCAAGGGCATTACTTGGATACTTATTAGAAATGCAAGTTCTCAGTTCCCAGCCTAGACCTTCTGCATCAGAACTCGGGGTCGGGGGGGAGGAAGAGGGAAGTCAGGAGGGCAAGATGCATTTCAAAGTTTTTCAGGTGATTCTGATGCATACCTTAGCTTGAGAATCATAACTGTACGCTACTTGTGTTTGAAATAATTATAATGAGAAAAATACATTTAAGTAATCCAGAATGGGCCTGGGTCTAATCCTCTGAATATGAACATGCTATTCCAAGGAAAATCAGGAAGTGAAGTCTGAGGCTGAGGGTCTGGAGATGGGGTTCTTATATTCACAGTGCATTGAAAAGTCTAGTAAAGGTGTCTGGCAAATCAAAATGTCCAGGGCATCTCTAAATGTATCAACAGTGCAGAGGCCTCCCCTGATGTCTTGTCTACTATGCATATTAAGGGTAGTACTTTGAAGAGGTTGATGCTCTTGAGGTCCTCTGAAGACAACACATACATTGGATTCTCTCCCTATCACTTTCTGCATATTCTTGACATTTCTTTTGTAACCAATAGCAGGCAGATGTTTTCCAGAAGAGCCAGATGACTGATTTTAGGGATACATAATGTCCGAGGAAAACTGGCTAACCCAAACAACACTCTCCCTAGATCTAGTGAGAAACTATCTTGAGATGTTGTAACTCACCAATAATAGTAAAGACATTTAGCACTTAATGTGTTCTGGAAAGCAGTACTTTGATCCCTGAGCTAATTGGCTTAAGTACAAGACACACACAGAATAGAGTTAATTTAAAAAGTATGTAGATATTAACTTGTCAAGCAAAACAAAGAGATAAAGGGAAGTAAACATCTGCAGAGTCAGTTAACCCTTTCCTACCTCTGACTTTCATGGAGAAGGGCCACTGTCTGCTCCAGCTTTTTCAGCTGGTCAAGTTCCTGGTTCAGGCAAGCTACCTGCATGTTCAGTTGTTGGTTTTTGCACAGAAGATCATCTACAAAAAAGCACGGCAGTCAAGGGTGAGCAGGAGTCCAAGCTGCAAGTCTTTGAGCAGCGCTTGAGCTGTCAGGTGGACATCCTGAAAAACTGGGAGCCCCTCTGTACCTATTCCGGCATTTCATTCACATTCTCTCCCTGGGAGATAGCGGACATGGTGGCAAGAATTGGGGTTTAGCAACAGACAGATCTGAATTAAAATTCAGTCTCTTACTGTCTTACATGCTAGTCCATTTTTTCTGAGTTTCCCTGGAGATGATAATCCTCGCCCACAGCACTGTTGTGATGTTTAATGAGACACTAACTTAGCACAGGCATCAGTAATCAGCCCACCCTGTAGTCTCCATTTCAGTTCATGAACTTTTATCTTTCACTCCCTATAGAATATGTAAAAACATCTGGAACTGTGTCAGGCAATAAGTGCTCACAAAAACTGAATTTGTGGCCAAGACATTCATATCTCACTCACCAAATGTGTTACCACTGCCTGCAACAGTAGTGTAGGTACAAGTACAAAAACTATGGTTGCAAGGAAGTCAGTGTTCTGGAACAGTACTTAACAACTTTAATGTGCTTAAAAATCACCTGCGGAGCTTGTTAAAATCAGATTCTGATTTCAGTCGGTCTGCAGTAAGACACAAAATTCTACATATCTAACAAGTTCCAAGGTGATGCTAATATTGCTGATTTTGCTACTCACACTTTGAGTGCAAGGTCTAGTGGAAAACAGGGCTGCCATAGCTTCATTTATCACCAACCAGTGAGCCAAAATACTGTACTGAGCCTCATGGTTGATTGAAGATAGGTATCTGGTAAACAAACACCTACTTATTTTCAGAGTAGGTAAGTGGAGATGCCTTAATTATTCAGGTTTGTGAGAATCAGATAGTGATGACATTCAATTCTGGAAATTCAATCCTGGCTTCCACATCGTTTCTCATGTAAATCCAAATGCTTATAATGCTTACTTAGGGGTGCTGAACTAGAGGTTTAATGTCAAGAGTAGACTTTATCTAAAATACTGGCCTAAGCCATGCTAATAATAAAGTAGAACAAGTCAAGACTTCAGTGGGATATTATATTTCACTTACACAAAGGCAATTTTTTTAAAAATACCCAGTATTAGCAAAGGTGGAGTGAGCAGGGCATTCAAATACACTCACTTCTGAAGTGAACACAGACTGAAACAATCTTTCTTGGGAGTGATCAGGCAATGTGTAACAAAAACCTCAAAGGTGTTCACATCTCTTTACCCACTAATTCTATCTAGGAATGTTTCCTAGGATAAGTTTTAAATGTACACAAAGATATATCTACACAGATGTTAAGGCCCACCTTATTTATTACAGTATAAACATAAGGACTTCCAGTTCCATTAGAAGAGAAAAAAGACAATCTCAGAGAAGCATTTTTTTACTCTAGGGTCTTCCATTTCAAATCTTTTGATTGTTTGAAAATTCTTTAGAATTACTTTGTAGTATAAATAATGGCAACTTTATAATAACTAACATTAAAAACAACTATTCAGAGGACTAGATAAATATGGCATGGAAATGCCCATACTATTAAGTTAGTAACAATAGGCTGTAGAAATCAGATTGGTAATTGCCTAGGGTGGAGAATAAGGAAAATGGCACTAGGGTCTGAGAGAACATTCTAGAGTAAAGAAGTGTTCTGTATTTTTGGGTGGATTTAATGAGTGTGTGTGTGTGTGTGTGTACATATGTGTGTGTATATTTGTGTGTGTACATATATATTTGTCAAAACTCATCAAATTTAAAATGTGTGCATTTTGTTGCATATAAATTATTTTTTAAAAATAAAGACACAATTTTTAATTTTGAATTATGGTGAAAGAAAATATACCAAAAACATTAAAGGTGGTTATTGCTGAATAGTGAGGTTATAGTTTCCCAACTTTTTCTATAAAGCACATGTTCTGCTAGAATCACAAAAAAATAAAACTCCAGGTGTCATACTCAAAATTAATGACAACAACAATAACATTTGTACTTGCTTTATATTCACAAAGAGCTTCATCTGGTAACTCCAAACACCTGCATTACAGTTCACTGGTGGTTTCTATTTAGAAAGCCATGTGAGCTCTTGATGATGAAGCTTTTTAAATGGGTCATCAACAGACAAACAGCTGTTTTGGGACACATCACACTTTGCTTTCCTGAACTTACCATAAGTATGGGATTGGGGCCCACTCACAACTGAGGTGGCAGCACCTTCTTCCAACTGCTGGATTTTTTCTGACAAAATCAGGTTTTCTTCCAGCACTCTCACCAGTTTTTGCTTCAAACTTTCCTTTAAATCAGAAAACAAAATCCAAATAGACTAAGAATCTGAAATTCTGAGGAGTGCTTTTTGAAGGCTGAAAGAATTTTCCCTCTAGTGATAAAACTGAAAGGAGGTCAACCTCTCTACGACTTTCTCATTTAACTCACTGGTAAACAGCTCAAGTGCAGCAAATTTATCACACAGGACTGCAGTCTTTCCTATGAGTTATCCACTACTCTGTGGAACAAGTGGTTGCATTGACAACCACTTGTACTGACATTGTATTGACATTCTGAGCCACTTATCTCAAGTTTCTAAAACTGAACTTGGTGTCTGAAAGTCCTTAATGTTGAGGGGTAAAATACCTAAGGATATGAGTCCCTTCTTCATAAGAGTCCCAGATCCAGCAAGCCTGAAGTCTAGGAATGGTCCCCTAGTTTAGGACTCTCTGTTCCACCCAAGGGGAGGAAAAGACAATCCCAGAGATATCCAACTGCCCTCCTCAGAATCAAGCCAAACCTACAAGAACCTAAACATTTTCATTCTGAAGTGGATTCTGGGATTAGGGCTAAGATTAGGGAATCATCCCTACAATGATGTCCATGTTGTCCTTGTCATAGCAAGTTTTGTGTTCCTGATTTGCCCAGACTAACTTTTACATATTTTGGTTCATGGTGATGATGTTTATGGCACAGAAATGTTTTATTCTTGCTGCTCTGTACCTTTCTAGTAAAGGAAGAGTAGGAGAGGAAGATGAGAGAGGTATACCATATCATTAGGGACCAGATGCCCAGCCTCCTTCAGTTCCATTTCCCTCCTGCGGAAGGTTTTTGATGCGTCTTCAGGATGTGAGCGACACCACTGCTGAGAAGGAGCAGGGACTACCAAAGTCAGAAGCAAATCTCGGGCAGGACCTGCCAAAAATTCAGGTTGGGCACATGGGCCAATCTTAAAAGCTAAAGCACAGAATTTCTAGTCAATCACTACTAGTTCTGTAGGACAAATAGGGTAATCTAACATCTCCTTTTTAATAAGAATTTACTAAGTGGTTGTAAGAAGTGTTTAATGATGGATGAGAAATTATATCCCACATCCTCTATGGAGACACAACAGCAGACCCTCATGAGTGCAGGTTCTGTGTTATTTTTGAATCACTGAGCAGTGACTTCAGGAGACAATATCCTACAAAATGAGAGCAAAAGGTCAAAGTGAGGAGGAAAGCAATGGCAAGGGAGAATAGGGGGATGAAGGGAAGGGAGGAAGGGGAGGAGAAGTAGGATTTCTTCTCCTGCATTCCCCTTAGAAATTAAAAAAAAAAAGATACTAAAAAGATAAACCAAACAACTTAGAACTGAAATGCCTAGTTTTTAAACTTTTATATTCTCAAAATTTCCCTAAATCATTCTTCCATTAAACAACAAACAAACACATGGGGCTAACATTTGCAAACCTTTTTCCCCCCCAAGTTCCAAAAAAGTACCCCTAAAAAGAGTCCAGGTCATTTATTCATTTAAATTTTTCAAATCTTAAAAATTTAACAGGGATCTCAAACTCTGATGACCAAAATCTATTTTTGTTATATTTTTATTGGCACCCTGCCAATAAAAAATCTCTTTGTAATCATTAACATGACCATGCTCTATTTTACATGTCTCATCAGTATAAATTATTCAAAGATTGCAAAAAAAAGGTTACAGAAGGAACAAAATAATTGGTAAAGTACGCTGATAACAAAACCAAAACAGGGAAGAAGAAGGATATAAAAAAAAAAACACCCTGCAGATTTGTCTGTTACTATGCCACTGAGATGTTTTGGTAAGTGATCATAAGAACAATTTTCTCTACAAGTTAAGGGGGCTGCATGGCGTCACGGGGACACAGAGCAGAAGCAAGGTCTAAGCCTGTCTTCAGGAACTGAGACTGCAGCTCACTTACCAAGAAACTTCTTGTTGAGGAGGAGAGAGCCAGAACCATTCCAATGCTTATCCACAAGCTCCAGCAGCTGTCTGAGGACAGTGGCCACATGGGAGGTTCTGGCAGAGATCGGGGGACTGTGGTTTCCTGGCAAACCATACAAACTGCCCAGGTCACTGGAGAAAGGCTCAAGAAAAAAAAACAAAAACCAACCATTTGTCATTCTTACACAATAAGGGAAGTGAGAAGTCAGACATTTAAAGTGTTAACATTAAAAAAGGAAAAGAAAAAAAGAAAGAAAAATGGTTTCATCTTTCAGTTTGAACTTGAAAAGAATATTATTTATGACCAAGGCAAGTACAATAACATATTCAAGAATAATTTCAAAGGCAACAATATCTATAATTTTCTATAGAAAATTATTCTGGAAAACAAAAACGTTTTGTTTGCCATCTATGTATGCATCTATGATTTAATACATAATATATTCAACTGCAGAACAGTTTTTAAAAGCATGTGTCACAAAATGGGAAGTGATGTGATAAACATTACAACTCATAACGCCTTATATTTATTAATATATAATAAACATAAATGTTCTATAATAACACTTAAATTTTTTTGGATCAGTACTAAGAGATAATTTTCATTCAGTAAGAATCATATAGATAAAAAGATATGTATAGATAGATATATGTAATAAAATTCACAATTGTTTATTATTCATTTAGATATAAGCTATACGTCTACATTCAAGTGTGTCTGAATGAATAACAAGCACTTATGAATTTTAATGTATAGTGTATCTACCAATTTTTTCGGTAAGGTCTCATGGACTTCAAGAAAGCTGGTATGTATTAAAAACAGCCAAATTATTTCTCAATCTTTTGTTCCTTTGATTTAAAAAAAATTGATGATTGATTAGCTAATGCTGTCATATCTGACAACTGTGAAACAGAACCCCAAAGACAGGAATATTTATGACTTGAATCACACATGTGGCCTATGATTAACAGGGAAAGGCATTACAAATGGGATAAATATTTATTCCACAGATCCGTAGTGAGCACTGATTGTGTTCACAGAGAGTTTTGAATAAGCACTGTGAATATATGAAGAGGTAAAAGATGAGGTCCTTTAAGAAGTTAAAAACCTGATCTGGGGAGAAAAGTCATAGGGTCTAGTTATACCACAAGGCCACTTTAGAGGTACCTATTAAAAATGAATATTTGGTGTCATTAGTTTTTCAAATATTGGTAATTTTGTGTTTCATGGAACAACTAGAAAACATATGGGCCTTTAAGTATTTTCTTTCTTTTATCACAATGTAGTGAGAGTTGGGAATAATTTTTATGAACTGATATAATTTTGTTATTTTTTGAGTTATAATTTTCAGAGAATTATATCTCATAACCTTTTGGTAATATTTTAATTAACTTTCATAATTTGCCTATGATTCCAGTCAGTTGGTCAAAAATAAATTTTCTAATCACAAGTTCACATACAGTTTAACTATGTTTCATGGGATTTAAAAAAAATAACTTTTTAAATGCTCTTTTCTTTTTAGCATTTTTTGACATATCTTTATATAAACTGAACAGTATGTTTCTTTTGCATTTATATTCAAACAGCTCTTTAATACAGCTTTTCACACAAAGAAAAATAGCATTTACCAGGAAAAGAGAAATGGGAGTTTTTAAGATAGTCAGAAAAGTACACTGAGATATTAATTGCTATTTAACAATAGAAAATGAAAGAGGAGGAAAAAAATCCTGGAACATGTTTTATTAATATAGCATCCCAAATATGCTATGTATTGCTATACCTTCACCCTAAGTATGTCAATATACAGTGTTCTGGCAAAAAAAGGGGGCTGGGTAGGGACCAAAGGGTCAGAAAAATATTATAAAACTGTTCCTCTTGATGCAAAAAAAATTATAGTCACCTCAAAAGTTTTGAAAACTTAATATTTAAAGAGTAAAAAAAAAAAAAAGACTGTCCCTTCCCCCAAAAAACCCTGTAAACCCAAGCCAGTGTACAAAAAGATTTCCAATAATTGAAAAATAAATGACTAGAAATAGTTGTTTTTGACAAATCTCCTGCTTCCTTTAGGGTAGGATATGAGTATATGACAAATGGTAGTATAGATGATTAAACTCATATAAGGAAGATCATGAGCTCAGGGAAAAAGGGGCCCCTGAAAGCTGTGGTTCCTTTAGACTTCATGATGAAAGTAGGGCCCGAGGAAAATTAATATTCAACAGAGAGAGAGTGGAATTCATTCTCCATGGAGGGATGTATGCGAAGACAAGAACAAAACTTAGTAAGAATGAAGTTCTATTATATAACACTAACTAGCATACTACAATTTTATTAAATTAATGATATTGTATATGTGAGACTGGTTAATTTATTTGTTGGTCATTCTCTGACCCATTCTCAGCTAAAATCCCTAGGATAAACTAATTCATCATCTGCTTGCTGCCACTGTGGAAAAAAAAAGGATCATTTAAATTTCTAGACTGAAAAGCAATGTGTTTGGAAGAATGTTCTCAAGCAAGTTAGTCATTTGTGGCCCAAAAAATATATATAAATATGATAAGATTATAAATGTTAATGCAACAGAGATTGCTTTTGTCCAAACTAGAGTACCCCCCTTCACCCCAGCAACTTTTGTGTTCCTTCCTGTTGGCAAACTCTGTCAGCCATTTCTTCTTATCAAAGTACTTCCCCAACATGTTTACGCTCTGGAAGCAGATTAAGGACTCTTCCCTGTGACAGAAATGAGGAAATGCAGAAGAGAGGAAACGACTTTCCCAAGGGCAGAAGAATCACAGGCACTAGACTGGCAGTATTAAACACTAGCTTCTGAAAATTCATTAGAACTTTTAGCGCTCTTGGTCAGAACTACTGCTTCCCACAACAGAATCCTTTCCTGGTCATGGACCTGATGTATTTCTTGTACAAGCACAAACAAGTCAACACTTGCCTCACTGACAGTAGCATCTCTGAAGCCATGCTTTGGATTCAAGGTGGCAAGGATATTGTCTTTCCTTTTGAATCCTCTTCTTGATGGGCTTAATGACCTCTTGGTTGAATTCTCTCTGTTTTCTGAAGTCCCAGAAGGCAACAGCAGTGTCCGTAAAGAGTCTCCCAGGACAGAGTTGTTTGGGAAAGAACCACGTGCTGATGTCAAATCACTGAGGCTGGTAGATAATTGTTGCTCTACATTGACCAGAGCAGGGTCACTGTTGAAGTGGGTTGTGGCATACAGATCTGTGGAAGAAACAGGCTGGGAGATGAATCTGCCCTTCAGTTCCATCAGGTCCCAATTCCATTCTTACCTTGGAGTCTAAGGATCACAATCTCTCCCTAAACTGCAAATTCTCTCTCTCTCCAACTGATGGAATCCCCACTTTGGTTAAATCCAACTATCCCCATACTCCAAGCCTAACCAGAGTTGTGTGAAGTGACTGGAAAGCAACATGCATCTCTTCTGACCATCTTCACTTTAAACTACGAGTAGCATCTTAATTGGGCCATGTAGCCCTCTATCTGAATTTATTACTCTAGATCATTTACTCTTCTATACTTTGAGAGGACTATTTCACATCTCTTTCCTCAAACTTCCAACACCTGACCCTACTTCTTCACTTTTAGTGATTTCTTTTATTTCCCTGAGAAAAACAGTGGTAATCAAAGTACATGTGTACATGATTCTATTCCTAAATCTATCTGTCTTTGTATCCATAAATTCTCCTTCTTCCTCTTATTTTTTTGAGGCATAACTGACACATAACATTGTATTAATTTCAGGTTCTGCTTTCCTTCAGAAATGAATTGTCTGTGCTTCTGAGATCAACCTCTCCACAGGTGGACTGGATTCTATTTCCTCTTGACTAAGGATTTTTTTTCCTTGCAACTGTCCCTTTTCTCTCCTGCATCCTCTCAACTTTCCCTCTGTTGAATCATTCCCATCAGAATTTCCTGATTCCATCCTCCCTCTAGCTACAGTTCCATTTCTCTGCTCCCCTTCACTACAGAACTCCTTGAAGGGGCTATATTTATCGAGCAACTCTATTTCCTCTCCTCCACTTTTTTTTTTTAACTCAACCCAGTAAGGCTTTTATTAACCGCAAGTCCCCTGAAGCTGCTCACTAATGCATTGCCAAATACCATAAACACTTCTCAGTCCCAGGCTCACTCCCTTTATACCAAAAACATCTGATACAATATTGATCACTCCCTCCTTGAAACACATTTTTCAGTTGGTTTCCAAGGTATCACTCCCTCAAACTTTTCTCTCCACCCTAGTGGCTACTTCTTTTTTGCTCTCCATGCTGGCTTCTCATCATCTACCTGATTTCTGATTGTTGGAAGGCTCAGGGTCAGTCCTCAGAGATCCTTTCCATCCATATTCACTCCTAAGGTGAGATCTCATCCAGTTTCAGTTTTACTGCCATCTACCCAATTATAATTCCCAGCCACACCTTTCCCCCTATGCTCTAAACCAATATGTCCAACTGTGAAATTGTCGTATCTGAAAAATTATAACAGGCATCTCAAACTTAAAGATATTTAAAGCCAAACTCTTGATATCTACCCTAAAACCTGTCCCTCCTACTCCTTTCCATCTTGGTAAATAACCCCATTCTTCCAGTCATTCATACTGGAACCCTGGAAGTCAGTCTGATCCTCCTTCTCTCATACTTAATCTTTGATCCATCAACAAACCATGAGGTTTTCAGAACACATTCAGAATCTACTTCTCATTACTTCCACTGCTATCTTTCTAGCCAATGCTACTATCATCTCTTATCTGGATTCTAACCTCTTAAATGGTTTTTAAATTTCTATTCTTGCTCCCCGTTGTGTATTTAAGTCAGATCATAACAATCCTCTGCTATAAACTCTCTCAACAACTTCTCATCTCACCCAGGGTAAAAGTCTGCCACCTGAATCCATCTATACTTTTCATCTTGCTCACTCCGTTGAAGTTGCACTGACCTCCTTGCTGTTCCCTGAACATGCCAAGCATGATCCAGCCTTAGGAACGCTGTACTTACTAAAAAGTTCTTCCCTCAGTTATCCACACGGCCTACATTCTCACTGCATTTACATATCTACCTTTATGATACCTGATTAGAGATGCTTTCCTTGACCATTTTATCAAAAACATTGCCTCCTCATTACTCTGTATATCCTTATATTCTTTTTCATCACAGTGCTTATCCCAACCTGACAAATAATTGTTAATTTATCATCTGTCTTACCCCATCAAGAATGCAAGCTCCATGATGTAGGGCCTTATATTTTTTATTACAATAAAATATACATTAAACTTTATTTTTGTTTGCTACTTTATCTGCAGAGCTAGAAGTATCTGGCACATAGTGGGTAGTCAATAAATTCTGTTGAATAAATAAGGGTGGTTTTCATCACACTCTAACCTTTCTCTCCAAGTAACTCAGAATAGAAATGACTGAGGCCAGAAGAGACTAGCTGCTACTAGAAATTTGTCCCACAATGCTTTTTAACTAAAATAGAGTTATAAAGTTCATAGGTCTATAAATTTTCCTTAAAATGTTTATAATGTTAAACTTATAGCCTGCAAGTTTCTGGAGGTTCCATGGACCAGTTACCCTGGAATACAATTTGAATGCTAATGCAATTTAACAAATGTTAATTCCAAAATTTCTAGGTATATTTTCTATTTCAATGTCTATGAAAAAGACCTATAAACTAACAGAAAGCTATTACCTGAACTCAGCTTCAGAAGCCTTCCAGTGCTGGAGTCAAAGTTTGACAGAGAAGTCTGTAAGTCTCCACAGGAATGGGATGAAGTGGCCTTCATGTCATTGGAAGGTTTTATACTATATTCTCGGTAGTTCTTGTTTCTCTGAGGCCTTTTACCAAGACTTCCTTGCAAGGATAGAGTTTGAGAATAATGACTATCATAATTTTCCAGCTGAACTTCTGAAGGTAACTGATAAGGATGAATCTGGTTAGAATCACCAACATCTAGGCGTTTACACAATGAGGCATCATGAGTAAGGTGATAGGTATCAGGTTTTGATATCATGTCCTTTTCTGGAGAGGAACCTGAAGACTTATTGTCCAAAAAAGATATTCGGTATCCTTCTCTAGTCATCTTTTCTGGGGATCGGACTGTGGATTGGTGAGGTGAGTAGCGTCTGAATTCTAACCACCACAAGGGGGAAACAAACAAACAAACAATGAGAATTCTTCTTGGCTCAGTTATGATACCTCTGTTCACTGGACATGCATTCACTCTGCGTAAGAAAAAAGTTCCCAGGAAGAGAGGGCTTAAATTTTTAATAAATGGTAGCATAAAGTGATGAAAGGAGTTCCACATTGAATAACAACAAAACATGTTGAACACTGTAAACAACGAAGAACTTATATCATTCTGTAGATAATTTCATATTAACCTAATCCCTTAGGAATCTCCTTCTAAAACTGTCATATCAGAGTTTTCTAGAGAACTTTTCATATCAAAAACTTAGGTGCATCCCCACAGGACAATAACTGTGATTTTATGTATTCAGTCTACAGAAAATAGTAGATCTATGATTTCATAGATTCCTCACAACAAAGCTAAGTCCATTCTCAAATTACACCCAGAGTTTCTAAGTTCACCCTTTTTTTAAAAAAAAAAAGATTTATTTATTTATGCATACAAGAACTGCGTTGTAGAACAGAGGTGTGGGGTGAGAGGATTCACCAGAGACAGAGTGGCGAGCAGAACAGGTGGACTGAAAAACACTGAGGGGAGCAGTGGGTGAGACAGGAGAGGTCTGCTGCACCATGTGAGTTAGCTCCCTGGCCAGGGATTGAACTCATGCCCCAGTGGCTGGCTATAGCATGACAGTGCCAAGACTTAAACCCCTGAGCCACCAGAGAGGCCCCTAAGTTCACCCATTTTTAAAACCACTATTCTTTGCTAAATTAAATGGCAGGGGAAACAAAACCAATAAAAATCTCTGCCCTAGGTACTAACCCAACTACAAAGTACCTCTCTGAGATAACTGTGGCTGTCATCTCCAAAAAGATCTCAGAATGGGACAAATAGAGTAGCAGACAAAAAGAGAAGTGTCTGTGCCTTTGGGGGCTTTCAGAGCTTCATATGCAGGAAGGGCTTCCTTAGGAAAAAAAAAATACTATATCTGGCTTGGTCATGCTAACTTAAAAATGGTGAAAAACAAGTACTTTCTAAGTCTACAGGACCTGTAAGAATATCAGTATTTTACCTAGAATAGACAGTGGGAGAAAGGTTAGGTTGTTGAACAATATCTTTATGTAACAAAAATAATCTAAGAAGGCGCTTCAGTTTCAGGTAATCTCAAGTTATATAATTCATACTATTCCAACTGTTGAAGACATTTAGAAAGCAGGATGCTACATGTTCTTAAAAGCATGAATCAGTTAACAAGTTGGTGAGAGATTTCCAGACCAAAAACCTATGAAACAGCAAGCACTCACATGGCGTAAGTCTAGCACTTAAAGTCAATTTTATCCTAAAGAGTTTTAGTGTCACAGGAACAGACGTCCAAGCCCAGGATCTACTCAAAGTTAAAAGTATGACCTCCCCTCCTTACCCCACCCTCACATGCACACACACACACTCACACACACACATTAAGATGGAACCCTGAGCAGGAGTAAAGGTAAGTGTAATAAACAATCCATGTACCGACTGGGAATCCATGTTCGCATCATTTGGGTGGTCCAAGAGAAATTATTATTTTTTTTTAATATATATATATTTTTATTGTTATTTATGTCTTTTACATTTTGTATTCCCCTTGGGCAGCCCACCACCAATTCACCCGTGATCCATCTCCGTGGTCCCCTGTATTCTCCTCTCTTCCATTTTGTGCCCTTATCCTCCCCTTCCCCCCGCCCCCCCCCCGCTGAGTGTCTCTCTCCCACCCGGCCTCCCTATAGTCCTGTTATAAGTGAAACCATTCGATATTTTTCTCTTTCTGGCTTATTTCACTGAGTACGATTCCCTCTAATTCCATCCATGTCGCTGCAAATTGCATGTGTTTATCTTGGTCCAAGAGAAATTAAATAAGTAAAATATTTTAAGGTTTTTGAACTAACCATGAGAAAAATTAAGTTACTGATTAATTTTAAAATTGTATATGCTAAGGATATATAGAGTTTGGGGAATAACACTCAAAGTATAGAAACAATGTATAACTTATAAACTAGTAGAGGGGGGAAATTGAGGAATAAAAGCATAAAAAATCCCAAAGAAGGCAAGAAAGTCAAGAAAAAGGAAGAGAATAGTCAGCCAAGACAAAAAAGTGAAGAACAAAGGAAGTCAGGTTATCCATTCTTCAACCAGAAAGGCCTCACAGGTCAGCATCCAAAGCAGTCCCTCTCGAAGACAGGCAATTGTTAATCAGTCATACAGAGGTCCAGGGCTGAGACATCTCCATCTTCTCCTCACATCTAGATTTCTTTGATTAGTGTGGAGAAATATACTCAGTGAACAAAATATTTACCGTCTTCCTGGTGATTCTCATTTGGTATCTCCCTTCTTGTCACTTCCTGCATCTAAAAAAAGTTTGAAAGTTTAGGGAAAGGGAGTCAATGGGCGTTTGGATGTGAATTTACTAGACCAGGGGTTCAGAACACTTTCCTATTAGTTTTCATCCCTGCAAACTAGGGAAACAGCAAAGGTCAAGGTTTAAGTCTATTTTAAAACAGCCAAAATACAAAGAAATTTCAGTGCTACTTTCAAGGACTTGCAAGGAGACTCCATGAAAATACAAAATAGCCTCAGATGGTAAAGGACAAATCAAGCAGTGAAATTCTCTATTTTCTCTACTTTGAAAAGCTCAACAAAGACAGTGCCACTTTTGAATTAACACTGGCTTAAACTACTATGTATAATTCAGAGATCTAGACTCACACCTCTTCAGATATATGTTACCACACCCACTACATCAAGGCATCCATAGCCCTACACTATAGTCCACTGGGCCCCTTCTAAACTCTCCTCCCCACCTCTCCTTTTGGTAGCCTCAGTTCTATAGTTAGATTTCTAGAATTTGTTTTGGGTTTGGTTTTGTCTGACCCTTTGTTTTGTTTTGTTTTTAAAGATTTGGGGTGTAGACCAGAGGTAAGGGGGTGGGGAGGTGGGAAGATTCACCAGAGACAGAGTGGGGAGCAGAACAGGCAGACTGACTGACATACACTGCTGAGGGGAGCAAGAGGTGAGACAGGAGAGGTCTGCTGCACCATGTGGGTTAGCTCCCTGGCTGGGGATTGAACTCATGCCTCGGTGGCAGGCTATAGCTTGATAATGCTGAGCCTTTAACCTTTGCACCACCAGAGAGGCCTTGTTTTGTTTCACTATATTCCACATATGAATGAAACCATTCAGAATTTGTCTTTCATCTTATGGCTCATTTGCTTAACCTAACACCTTTTCCAACTTGTTTTTTTCCTGTTTAAAGAACTCCCATACTTAATTTACCTTTGGTAAAGCTCAGCATAGAAGTAACTAGTTTTAATAGTTTTAAATAGTTTTAATTAATCTGAGGAATAATCAAGCAAGGGTTGACACAAAATAGAAAGTTATCTAGAGCTTTTTAAAAAACTTCAAAAGTATTCAGTATCTTTTCAGCGGTTATTTACAGAAAGCTATCCCACTTCCTCATTTCTTAAACTAAGAGGACATAGAGCAAGTTATTCAATTTCCTTTTTTCTCTCACTTCAAGAAATCATTTCAAAGTAGGCTTTTTTTTAATCTAAAAAGTGTTACTTGACTAGTCATAGATTAGAGCACCCTTTTCTCCATTGCCTTTAAATCAATACCAAGATTTTAAAAGATGGTAACTGAGGTAGTTTCTAAGTCACCCAAGTAGAATCTCCAAAAACAAAGACACCAACTAAATGCTAATTTGTCTCTTCATACTTGCATACTCAAACTGAAAAAGTATTACTTTTGACTAGTACAGTGTTGATTATGCAAATTGTGGAATAATCAGAACCTCTGTATCTTTTCTTTCTCATTCTGGTTATTTTCAGCTCATAATTTACTAAAGAAAATGCAAACAAAAGGAGAAGTTAAATATAAAGTAGTCAATTCTGCTTTCTGCATCATATTCACACACATAATTCCTATATAATGGTATCTCCCACCCATCGTTTCTTTCGCTAAAAACTTACTTTTAATTCTTCCCATATTGCAGTCTCTACTTTCCCATTGCTCACAACTTCTCTGCTATCTTTACACCCTAATTTTTCTTTTTTTAGTGTTCTAATGAAGAGACAGCATTGGAAAATCCACTCCTGAGATGTAAGATTCAGTATTTAACAGGTAGAGATAGAAGATGTAAGAAGCAAGGGAATAGGATATTTAAAGAGAGGAGAAATTGGATAGAGAGGAGAAATTTTAAACCCAGCCCTGAACTATAAAGTTTGCAGCCCTGTTTTAAGGTCAACATATAAAATTGCATAAAACATGCTAAGATTATATGTATAAATATACTACATTTGATAAAAGGTTAGAAAGGAGAAGAAGAGGGGAGATTGAAATTAATATCCTGTCCTGCTCTTTCCCTTTAAAGGATCCAAAATACCTTCAACAAACAAGTCTTCTTAGACCTTCATAAATAACTGAGATTCTACTGAATAATTAGTATTAATCATTGACTAGTTAAGAGATCAGTAGGGAAGTGAATATATTACCTGTGTCCCCAGTGAGAAAGTGTCTAACTTCTGCTCTGGCACACCGTTGCCCTGGGTTGCAGAAATACTGGTTAGGGAATCCTTTATTTCCCGGCTGGGGAGGGGAATAAAAAGTCCTTTGTTTGAGTCTGTATTAAAAGAAAAGGCATACAATGAAGCACTGACCAGACTTCAAAGGCAACATATCTTATGGAAATACACTGGAAGAGGAGTCACAACATTGAGAGCTAGTTTTATTGCCGCAGCTTGGAATCCATGTGAACTTGGACAAACTGCTTAACCTCTCTGAATCTCTCACTTCATTTGTAAACTGATCATAAAACCTAACCCTGCCTATTTCTTAGGATTGAGGTGAGGTTAAAACAAGATCATGGATATAAAATGACTTCATAAATTATGAAACATTCAATAGAAATTAAGAGGAAGACAAATATTTTGCACATTTCCTAAATGAATAAATAATGACTGTTGACACCAATTCAATAATACTCAGCTACGAGGGAAGATGGCTTGGAACAGATTCCTGACATCACATATCTCCAGGGCTCTAAACAGCAGTCAACAGTGACTCATCATTTCAAACCAGCCTCTTCTACCTTGAATTCTTCATTTGTAAGAGGAAGACTAATCAGGACCTACTTCATAGAGAAGAATGCTAAATCCTCAGTGGGTCTTAATTTTTTTGCCTATGATTAGAGGAACTTTAAAAATAAAAAGGAAAAATAAAAACTGATTCCCAGTCTAGCCCATCCTGGAAACTGTTATTACAAAGAGCCAGTTGTGATTTCTATTAGTAACGCTTGTACAAAAGTTTTTGCACATTCTTGATCAATACTTACTAATTAGTAATCTGGGATTTGGGGTCTCCTGTGGGGACTCGGATGAAAATGAGATCGTTTTGTTCAGGGAGGTTTTTTTCCCAAAAGGACTGTGTAAAAATTAAGGTAATTTCAAAACCTTGGGCCTGGCCTTCTGCCAGGCCTCATCTTTGGGCTCTGGCAACAGAAAGCTACTGTAAGCCGGTGCAACTGAGAATATGCAGTACATAAAGCCAGTGTTCTGGAAACCTAGTCCATTAGTCGATTTGGGGGTTCTAAAATGCTTCCTTTTTCTGACTTGCCTTTTGGGACTGAAATCTCCTACTTCTTGAATATAAGATACTCTTCTACTTGGAAGAACCATTTCTCAAAGTGACATAAGTTCTCAAAGTTTATGTTCTCTGGTCCCCACCACAGTAAGATAGAAAAAAGCAAAGTGAAGCAAAAATTTTTGGTTTAAACCTCATTCTTAGTGGAAAGTGAGAATGGTTAGTAAGTTGTGACTTTGGGTTCAGGCCTCCTCTTGCCCTTATCCTCCGGAATAACACACCTTCCTGTTGTCCGAGACCCTGTTTCATCCTGATTTCCTCTTGGGACTCCCACTGCATTTATGTTCTTTTCATATTCCCACGTTCTTTTTCCTTCAACCTTACATCTTGGTTCAAGCGCATCTCCCAAGATCTGGACTCTCTGCTGAATGATATCAAGCTTCTCTCTTTTCAGCTGTCACCTAAACCTGGACCACACTGAATCTAAATCTCTTAACCCTGATCTCTCTCTTAATGTTCAGACATCTAAGTTTCTTGAACTGTGCCCTAAAGAGTATCCAAAGACATCTAAAAAGTCAGTATTTCCTAAACTGAACTCATCATCTTCACTTCCAGGCCCACATCTGCTGTGCCCCCATGGCCAGTCCCAACCAGCACCTTAATGTTGGCACTGCTCCTCACACAATCCCTCAAAGATAAACTTGTTTTTTAGTTCTTACTCACCTCAAATCTCATCATCAGTTACCAAGTTCTATGGAATAACCTTTTTGGAGGAGATGGATCTTTAATTTAGATATAATTCACAAACAATTCACCCTTCTACAGTGTACAGTTTAATATCTTTTGTATATTCACAAAGTTGTACAACCATCACCACCACTTATTTTAATTCCCCCAAAACAAACCAAATTAGCTGTCACTTGCAATTCTCTCCTCCCCACTAGTCTCTGGCAACCATCAAAATGCTTTCTGTCTCTTTGGGTTTGCCTAATCTGGACATATAAAAATGGAATAATACATTTGGCCTTTTGTGCCTGGTTTCTTTCATGCATGGTGTTTTTAAGATGTACATTGTAGCACCTATCCGTACTTCATTCCTTTTTATGGATGAATAATATATATTATGTGGGCCTCCCCGGTGGCACAGCGGTTGGGTGCTGCGCTGTGGAGCTGTTGGCAGCGGCGACGGGAGTTCGATGCCTGGCCGGGGAGAGTCCTGCATGGCACAGCAGACCTCTCCTGCCTCGCCCGCTGCTCCCCTCAGCAGTGTATTTCTGATCTGCCTGTTCTGCTCCCCGCTCTGGCTCTGGTGGACCCTCTCGCCACTCCATGCCTCTGGCCTGTGCCCCAGCTTGTACGTATAAATAAAAAAAAATTCTTTAAAAAAAATATATATTATGTGGATATACCATATTTTGTTGATGCATTTATCAGTTGATTGGTTTTGGGCTGTTATAGATAATGCTACTTTCATTCCCATACAAATGTGTGCATGGCCAGTGGTTTTCATTTCTCCTAGTAGTTTATACTACTTGTAGTATATATCTACTAGACAAATTGCTGGGTCAAGTGGTAACTCCATGTTTAACTTTTTGAGAAACTGCCAAACTGTTTCCCTAAGATGCTATATTATTTTATTTTTCCCACCAGCATTGATGAGTATTCCAATTTCTTTGTATCTTCACTATCATTTTTTATCTGTCTTTTTTATTCTAGCCATCCTACTGGATGCAAAGTAGTTTTGATTTGCATTTCCCTCATGATTAGTGATATTGAGCAATTTTTTTAAGAGATTTATTTATTTATGCATACAAGCTGGGGTATAGGCCAGAGGTATGAGGTGGTGAGAGGATTCACCAGAGACAGAGTGGTGAGCAGAAAAGGCAGACAGACTGACATACACTGCTGAGGGGAGTAGTGGGCGAGACAGGAGAGGTCTGCTGTGCCATGTGGGAATCTCCCTGGCCGGGTATCGAACTCGGGCTGCAGTGGCTCTGGATAGCTTCATAGTGCTGCACTTAACCTGTTGCGCCACCAGGGAGGCCCAATAGTGAGCATCTTTCATGAACTTATTGGTCAGTTGCATTTCTTTTGGAGAAATGTCTATTCAAATTCTTTGCCAACTTTCTGTCTTTTGTTATTGAGAACACTTCTTTATATAGATTGGATACTAGACCCTTGTCAGATATATGACTTGCAAATATTTCTCCCATTTTGTGGGTTATTTTCTTTCTTTGTTTGTTGAATAGATGAAGCAAAATTCATCGATTTTTCCTTTGATTGTTACCCTTTCGGTATCATATGCAAGACACAGGCTCAGTACTTAAAAAGAAAAACTAATACCTGGTTCTGCTGCCATTATGGCTAAGCATATCATATTTCACAATAAGGAAATATAAGCAATTTGCATTCTGAGAAAGAATTTTTTCATATACTTCAAACATAAAATAGATCCAACACTTAATTCTAAAAGCAAATATAACTATGACATTGCTGTCTAGTTCTGGTTTTTACACCCATATAACCATGCGATAGGACAATTTAATGTCTCCTTACCACTGAAAATTATTTGATATTTGAAACGACAGATTTGAAATGACCTTATAATGCTGATGCAGATGCAAAGAACTTATAAATTTGTTACTTCAATTACTAATAAACATAGCTGGATGAGGTCTTGCATCACGTATCTGGTCAAAAACCTTGTAATCTGCTGAGTGTTGAAACAGATGCACTGCCAGATTCCTTTCAAGGAAAAATTTGTCACCCAGCTTTGGGAAGGCACTCCTCCTGCCTTGTTTTTAGCTGTTTCACTCTTCATAGTCTACCTCAGCTATACAGAACTACCTCCTGATGCCATGCCCTTCCAGTGGCAGTCTACAACTAGCACCCGAGGAAGGCCCAGGCATTTTAGCCTAGGATGGAGCATTCTGAAGGGAAATCCTCATTCTAGAGCTCTCCCTCTGCTCAACCCTCCTGCCCCCTCTTCCTCTTGGTGTTGATCTCCAACAAACATCTTTATACCTGAGATTCCACTGAGGTAAATTTTTAAGAGTAAAATAACTATCCAGCACTACTCTCCAAAATAAATGAAGCTTTGCCTTTAATTGCTAATCCCCAATGAAATAACTTAGTTCATGAATTTTGAAATATTAACATATGAAAACCATTGTAGATATGACAATAAGGAAAGAAAATCAGTGGAGTTTTTCCCCAACATGAAGGAACTGTCTATAGCCTTTGTAATTTTGCATTTCCCCCGTTAAATATCTGATATGTCTTTTATTCAGAAATTTAACTCTTTTGAAATCTGGACTCCCTAGCAAGACATTGCAATAAAAATATTAAATATTTTATCTCCAAGTATTCTCATATCCTCAAGGATTTAATCCACCTGTACCTCTTCATTTGCATTCACACAGCTACTGTTGCCCTGCTGCATGACAGGTTTTCATTACTTCCCACTTGGGAATTAATTCCTGCCCATCTAACTAAATCTAATTTAAATCTTATATCCAGTTTAAGCTCTCTCTCCAAATCACACATTCAATCATGCCTCCCATCAAAAACATCTTTGTTATCCATTTTCAAAAGAATAAATGAAAATTATTAGTAAATAGCCTCTTTGCAACTTGTCTTTAATTACCGTAGCTCTAGCCACAGAATAAGTCAATTTCCTAATCTGTCACACCTGTATTTGCTGTTCCTATTCTCTCCACATCAAATGGCCCTACCTTCAACTATGCCCACTGAATTCTATTTGAATGCCCAACTTAAATTAAATGTCTCTTTTGTGAATCTTTTTCCCAGGTCCCTGGTCTTAGCCTCTCTTCCATAGTTCTTTATCTCTGCCACAGTGGAACTTTCCTCTCAACCTGACCTAATTAGCTGTGACAAATTTCTCTCTGAATTGGGAGTCTCTGAAAATTTGACACTGTTGTGTAATCCCCTTGTATGTCTAGCCTCTAACTCAGGACCTGTCTAGTGGATCTAACCATGTTTGCTGAATTGCTCTCATTTCCCTGAGGTAGAGATGGCTAGTTACCCCCACCCCCAACTTCCCCAACAACAGCCTTAGACTGCCAACACTTGGATTTCTTATGAGAATTTAATTTCTATCTTGCTTAAGTCACTATTCTGGGAGGTCTCTCCTGTTACAAGTGTGATTTTATCCAACCAAAACATCATCATGGCTAACTCAGGAGAATACCAGAATCAACAGGTTGACCTGGGATGGATTTCAACTAGTTATAAAGAAGATATTGACACAACTGCTAAACACAGGAATTAGCCAGTGAGGGTGGTGAATTTTTCTTTGCTATTTTAAAATAAGGCATTCATCAGATATGTATGTTTTAGGTGTTATTCCATTTAAAGTTAAAAGAAGTTGTCGAAAAGGATGAACAGGGCCCCTTTCAACTTACGGAGTCTATGTGTGCTATTATGCTTACACGTACAGGATAAATGTAAGTTGTCTTTACTAAGGCATCCACTGCTCTCCAAGAATCTACCCAAACCAAATCTACCAAACCACACCATCATTCAACTTTCACCATGACCTGTCATGCTCACTAACACTGCTGCTTGTACCAGTCCCACGAACCAAAATGTGCTCCTCCTCTCTGTAGACCATCTTAGTGCTCTAGCTATAAACTGAGCATTGATGACTTATGTTCCCACATCTGCCATATAATTTTTCCTCATTTGCTCCTACTCTTGAGCTTCTATAGCATGTGCTCATTCAGATCAGTGTTTCTCAAGTTCATTATCCTAATAAACTCTGAGAATATCAATCCAGTGTGAAAAACTACAAGAAATTAAATTCAGTATATTAAAAGATACTTTTAAAAGTAGATTAAATTGGGAGACATTTTGGCACACCATATACAAAAATTAACTCAGAATGAATCAAAGTCCTACACGTAAGACCTAAAACTATAAAACTCTTAGAAGAAAACATAGGGCAAATTCTTCATGACATTGGATTTGGCAATAATATCTTATATATGACACCAAAGGCATAAGCAACAAAAGAAGAAATAGACAAGTTGGATTTCATAAATATCAAACATTTTTCCACAACTGAAAATAATATCCAGAGTAAAAAGACAACCCACGGAATGAGAGAAAATATTTTGTGAATTATGTATCAGATAAGGAACTAATGTCCTGAACACAGAATTTCTAAAACTCAAAAACCCAAACAACCTGATTAAAAAGTGAGCAAAGGATCTGAATAGACATTTCTTGAAAGGAAGAAATAAAAATGGATGATAAGCACATGAAAAGATGCCCAACATTACTGAAAAATAGAACTATGAACTACATCTCATACCCACCAGGGTGGCTATTATCAAAAACAGAAAATGAGTGTTGACAAAGATGTACATGGAGAATTTGGAAGCCTAGTGTATTGTTGGAGGGAATGTAAAATGGTACAGCTGCTATAGATAATGGTATGGCAGTTCCTGAGGGAAAAAAAGATTATCACATAATCTAGCAATTCCACTTCTGATTATATGCCCCAAAGAAATGAAGGCAGGATCTCAAAGAGATACCCGCACACCCATGTTCATAATGGCATTATTCCTGCCTGATGCCATGGACGCAGCCATATTATAGGGCTCACCAACAGATGAATGGGTAAGCAAAATGTGGTATATACATGCAATGGGATATTATTAAAAAGGAAGGAAATTCTGACAGAAGCTAGAACATGGATAAACCTTGAAGACATTACCTTAAGTGATATAAGCCAGTCATAAAAAGAAAAATACTGTATGTGGTACTTAGTGAAAACTGTAGACAAAAAAATAGATTAGTGGTTGCCGGGTGTTGGGAGAAGGGGAACATGGGGAGTAATCAGTTCAGTTTCATAAGTCAAAGAGTTCTAGAGGTGGATGATGGTGATGATTGCCCATTATAAATGTATTTAATACCAATGAGCTGTGTACCTAAAAATGGCTAAATGGCAATTTTTATGTTACGTGCATTTTACCACCATTAAAAAAAAATTTTTTTAAACAACACCTCAAAATGTTGGAGACCATGAAAAGATCAGTTACCAAGGATTAAAGGGGACAAAATGATGGTGAGGTAAGCACAGAGTTTAGGGCAATGAGACTATTTTACATGATGTTAAAATGCTAGGTACACATCATTATACATTTGTTAAATCCACAGAACACACAACACCAGGAATAAACCCTACTGCAAACTATGAACTTCAATTGACAATGATGTGTCAATGTAACTCCTTCAACCATAGCAAAAATACCTCCCTGATGCTCAGTGTTGGTAGTGGGGTAAGACTGTGCCTGCAGGGGGGCAGGAGGTTTAAGAGGACTATTTCCTATTCAGTTTTCCTGTGAATCTAAAACTGCTCTAAACAATGCTAAACAATAAAGTCTACTTTTTAAATAGCAAATTAGTATTGAAAAAGCTTTTTTTGGCTTTTATATCTTTTAAATATTTTTACTAACTGCTTTCAAACAAAACCACATAATTAAAGGGTCCTGTATTGCTTGCGGACTTCTGAGATGTATCTCTGGACTAGGGGTCCTCAACCCTGACTTTTAAGGAATACTGATCTGTAGCTTTCATTTTGAAAACAGGGGCTGAAGCCAAAGGCTGTTACAGGTGGCGCCCCCTGGAGGGTGGCGCAGGTGAGGATGAACAGCCCCAAGAGAAATATCAACAAAATATCAGTGGGGGTGGACTCCCATAGGAAATAGAAGAGATTGCAGAAGCAGCCCCCAGGGTTCAGTGTGTTCAGGGATTATTCAGCATTTTCAGGATTTCAACATTTTCCAGGATCCAGCAATTGTGGGGTCAGCCAACCCTGCCCCCACCACACACCAATCTAGGCTTCTAGAAGCCAACCTCAGAGGGAAAAGTTCAGCGGCTTTGCAGGTAGCTGAGTGACTGAAACTGTTCCTGACTTTGTTGCTGTGGTCAGGGTTACAGGAGTCTTGTATGTAAGATTAAGGAGTCGTAATTTAGGAGGTGAGTGGGAACTACGGAAGTTTTTAGGGAAACGTGTAATTATCTCCATTGAGTTTGAAGAGAATTAAACTGACAGGAGAGTACAAAAAATGGAAAGAGGAAGAGATCGGGAGGCAACATGGTATAATGTTTATGAAGACTTGATGGCAGATGGACTAGAGTTTGTATTTCAGGCCTGCCACTTATGTATAACTAGAGCAAGTTGTTTCACCTCTTTGGGTCTCAGTTCCCTCACCTGTAATACAAGGACAATTACAACCACCTTCAAGGTTGTTGTAAGGATTAAATGAGATGATGCCCAGGGCCTGGCCTGGCTATTTAGTATGTCTGTTAAGATACAACTTAGGAAAGGGAACGGAAGGTTCATCAATTGTGTCTCATAATACAATGTATGAACGTTTGGGCTTCTCGGTAGTAGCAGCATCAAATCCCACACGGTTTTGCACCTGACTAATGGAAAAGTGGAGGTAATACTGATGAAACCCTAGGAGTTATTTAGGGCTAGAGGAAAGGATTTCATTTGTTTTCTGGACACATTTAGCTTGAAAGGCTAGAAAATTAAACAGTGGTGATTCCAAGTGTATATCACTAATTGGTCAACAGAAATGGGGGACTGGTGCAGAGTCAAACTAGTACAGGTTGTCAAAGCTAAACCACTATATTTAAGAGTCATTTACAAGGAGGAAGTTAAAGCTGTAGAAATAGATGAAATTAATAAGGAGTACAGAGAGAGTCTGAAAACAAAGCCTCAGTTTGCTCATTTTATGGATATGAGAAAAGAGAGGGGACACTTTGAAAGAGTCAAAGATTATGTGGATAGGAGAACAGAATAGGGATCCAAGATAGTGGAGATTCCTTGACCACTCTAAATGATTAGTGGGAAAGCACTATTTTGAACACTGAGATAGTGGGATCTGTTCTCTTGAGTTTTCTCCTACCCTGAGGCACAACCATTAAAACTGTCTAGCCACTTTAGTCATATCAGATTACCAGCAGTACTTACAGAAACACTCTTCAGGGATCTAGCACAAACGCAATTTTCAGAGGAAAGCAAAGCTCTCTAACCTTTAAAAGTAGCAAAGTAAATTTTATATTAAAAAAAGAAAAACAGGCAACAGCTGGAGCTTCCAAGGACTTTAGAAAGGGGCCCACTGTTTAGCAGAGCAGTTTGATTTCAGTTGAGACTGTACATTTCAAAACATTTTAATTCATGGAATGAAACTTTGTGTGTGGAAATGATGTAATAGGACATAAATGAAATTTAAGTCAGTTCATACAAATAAAGGCAGTCAAGTTATTCTTCAATGTATCTGACTTCGTCTGTCTGGAAATATATAAATGCTTGTACCTAAAAACAAAACAAAACTGGAAGGCTGTATTTCAAAATATTAATTTGGATTCTCTTTAAAGGAGAGGCTTATAAATAATTAAAATGTTGTTCTTCATGCTTTTCAGTATTTTTCAAAATTACATATTATAGTAGAATGTCACTAAACTTGAAATATAAAAAATGCATTTAAAATGAAATAAAGCAATCCATGCTCCCATGACTTACATGCACCAAGACTTTCAAGGAAAGAAAATAAATCATACCTCATTGTGGCTTATTTTACCATAAATTCTTTGAAAATGACTTGTCGATAATTGTCCACATGCATAAAAGTCAGGAATATAAAATGCTATCTTCTATAAACTGAAAGCCCTAATGTCTAACCTACACAGTCAATCTTTAAGTTATTATTAAGATTTCAGGGATTGATTTTTAAAGTTTGGATGTAATGCAACAGATCTTTCAAAACGACAGAAGCTTTCAGACAGAAGAAAGTCTTCTCAAGTAAAAGGTCATCTGATTTATCTCATGTGAGAGTGCGGGGTACACTGCATGGAATTTCTCTGGTGGAAAGCTTTCTCCTAGCCTGTGACAGGACCATTAATGTGTCATGTCCACTTTAGTTGTACTGGACTGCCAACAATGCCCACAGGAGACTGCACAAACACAAAAGCTTCTACAACTGCAATGATTCTGGTGGAGAAACCCAGAAGGCGCAGGGTAAGAACTGCATTGATGTAGCTGAGTCATGAATTGCTGGCTAAAGAATCAATTACCTTAGCAATGCTCAGGGCCCATGGGGATGGGCAATGCAATTTTCAGAATGTACTAATGATATAAAGTGATATAAATGAAATTTGTGCTTTGATGGATTCTGGCTTAGGCCTGCTCCATAAGCAGGGCCCTTCTTGCAGTAAGAGAAAAGAGGAAAATATAGTCAGTGAATTTTGTGCTTGCTTTCCTCACATCTATGAATTTCTTCAGATCTTTCAATTATTTTGTCTTCCTCATGCTCAAGATTGGCCATGAAAGATGAAACAACTAATGCTTAATCATTTTGTGTCCACAAAGAGAAACTTACCAGTTTCAATCCTGTTCTCAACATCCACGTTGACTTCTGATGACGAGCTCTCATCTGTCACACAGTTTTTCGCTGTCTTTTCCCTAGAGCTGCTACATAGGATAATTTACTTAAATTCAAAAGAAGACTTCTGAGATCACTAATAAATGCTATTTTGAAAATATGATCAGATTTTTTTTTCAAGTGCTCTAGAACATATTAATTTCACAAATATTTCAGTTAATGCCATTTTTAACTCACTATTTTTTTACTGGGAATAATGAGAGGATAGTATAATTTAATTCAGCCCTTAAGGTACAAAAGCCAGAAATACAGAATTTAGATACTGTTTTCTGAACAAACACTTAGGTCTGAATGATTGAGGGAGTAAGATACTCCTTTGCATTAAAAACTCATAGGACACCAAAGGAAAAATTCTGCTACCAAGAATTATAGCAGAGACAACTGTAATTATTAGCTAGAAAAACAGACAAAAAAACCTCAAGTATTGGTTGATAATAGGTATCTGGAAGTATAGTAAGTGCAGACAGCCTAGACCACTTTATACCCACCAGGCTTAAAGAAATAAAAACAAACTTCACCCAAAGTTGGAGAGCTCGTGAAATGTCAGTATAAGATTGGCACTTTAACATTTTACCTCTGGTTCTGCAATCACTATAAAATAACAGATAAATGATGGACCTAATTAATTTCTTTACTAGAAACATTATTCAGTTATACATTAATTCATCTCTATAGTTCTATAGAAAATGGGGTACCAAAAAGCTTTTAAAACAGGAGTTAGTTTTCAAAAATACACGCAAATAATTTTTTTAGAAATATCTCATTTCTTTCTACAGCAAGGTGAGTTTTATACTACGTAAATTAACCTGAATAAACCTGACTTAAAAATAGAGAACTAAAAAAAAAACCAGAACACTAAAGATACTCTTTGAGGGTAACATTATCAAGCATATAACGGATCAGAGTACACATAGCAAAGTCACTGGGAAAGAGGAGGATTCCAGGCCAACAGGTATTGACTCCATTAATTCATCATTCAACAAATCATTTCTTAGAAGCTTACAGGTGCCAGGCATTGTTCTAGGCACCAGGGACACTGCAATAAACAAGAGTCAAGGTCCTTGTTTTCATGGAGATTATGCTCTAGTGGAAGGGAAAGACAACAAAAACGTCATTCTGGGGGAGAATAATGTCATGAGGACATGTTCACAAGAACAAAGTAAAAATACTACGCATAGGAAACAAATTGCTACAAAATACCATGTTTTTATGTTTAATTATTGTATATGTATTATTTTACACATAAATATACACATCCCTAAGACTAAAAGGATATTTACCATCATACAATTAGTGTTTATTTCTGGGTGATTATGGGAATCTGGGAATTATGAGTTATTTATTTTATTCCTTATGGTCTTTTTTTCCTATACTTTCCAAATTCTCAACAATACTTTTATCATCAGAAAAAAAAATATACTAATAGAGCTAAATGTGTCTAAAGGTACACAGACGTCCGGAGGATCTACGCTAAACTTTACTAGCAGTTAAATCTTAGCATAAGGATATGGGGATTTTGAATTTTTCATTGTATTTTTCTGTATTATTTAAATTGTTATGGACTTCTATTTTTTTCAAAAATAATACAACTACTTAAAAAAAGGTATGGGTCTTAGGGAAGTAGATATGGTCTTTTATTTGATGGGATTTTAGTAATAAGAAGTGGAAAATCTACCATTCAGATACTTTAGAGCTCTAAGATACATTTACTTTTGGTTTTTGATAGAAATGCATTCCTCCTCATTTTTTACCAAATGTATCTCTAATTACCCTGCAATGGTAATGCAATTCTCCTAATTCAATAAGAAAAGCCCACATACTGGTTTATAACTCTACCAAGAAAGGGTTGTTGAGCCCTTATGGGGATGATAAATTATCTTAGTATCCCTATATATAAATGTTGAATAGCAAATTTAGAGAATTTGTAAGTATATCTAGAGCATACCCAATAGTTCAAAAAACAGTTCAAAAAAGCAGAAATGTTCCTACTGGGGGTCAGATTCCAATCCCAGATAAATCTCATGTTGAATAAATACTTTTATCTGAGGATTCTTATAACTTATGGACATTTCTGCTGGAAAATGAAGCAAGTTAAGTGAGAATTTACTATCCTTACGTTCACTAACCATATGAAAATTTCTGTTTGGAAAGAATCTTCTTACCTTTTTTCCACCTCTAAAAGAAAATTTTCACTGTTGCCCAACAGACTAAAATGCATCTTGGCAGCTTTTCTCTCACTTTCACGTACAGTTCGATCATCTGGAGGCAAAAAACGTGGTTTGAGCATGTTTCTTTTTTTGGAGTGAACAATAGAGGGTCAGAAAACCATATGCACACAGCAAAATCTAAAGACCTTTATCAGCTTCTCTTGTGAGAGACAGATCACAAAATAATGCTATTATGTTGTCACTGAAGCAAGTAGTAACTCAGGGAGATTACAGGGATACCATAGCAACAACTGCCACATAGGTAGGTATAACTACCCCTTCGGGAAAGTAGAGCTTGGGTAACAAACAATGCAAACTTAACACTGAAATTTAAGACTAACAGTTATGCTGTTTTCTGAAAGACTTTAGTCTCTCTACAGTAGCTTTCCTAGGGGCAATCCAATGTCGAATCAGTAAGAAACATATACTCAACAGTACAATTATAAAGAAATACAGAGCAGCTCATTTGAAGGAATGTTTTTGGTTCCTTGCAATCAAGCCCCCCAAAGTTAATGTATTAGATTTCTATTGCTAATACAGTTGCAAAGTTGGGGCACCTGGAAAAATAAATCTCAACCTGGAATTTTCTGTTGGGGAGGAAGTGGTGGTGAAACCATCAACTGAAGAAAACTAAAGCTGGAAGTAACTGATAAAATCATAGATAGTCATTCAATAAACAATAAAAGGAGTCGTCATACATCCTGCCAACACAAAAGAGTTACATAAATATTGACTAATAAACAAATGTATCCTGCCAGTGCACACTCTGGGCCAACATCCAAAGGTTAGGAGGCAAATGGTTTAAAGTACGATTCTGGGGCAAGGAACAGAGAAGGAGGGTCTCACCCAGTTTCTCCAGAGTTTGTAGCGTGTACACAGCAAAGAGCCTATAGTCTGTATCTTTCCTGACAACAGGATTGAGTCTCAAATCTAGTTCTTTCAGGGAAGGTAAAGGCTGTAGGCGGGATACCTCCACTAATGAAGGAATGTTGTTATAATATAAATTCAGGTCTTGAAGTGAACATAAATACTGGATTCCCTGCAAGGAAAAGACCACATTATGAAGCTGTACATTGGTAAGAACTAGAAATCTCACCAATTAAGGTGGAAATCTATTACTTTCCAACCTTCAACATGTTTGTTACGCATCATCCATGAGAAAGGCAGCACTGGGGAAACACCCATTTTAATTGCCTGAGTATACTGGCAATTAAACACTGCAGTCCATGGGCAATGGATGTTCTATTTATTAAATAATTCACAAATTTTCATACATTTCCCCCTTTACCAAAAATGACATCCAAAGCCTCTACTTCTGCTGTCCTCTAAACATTCTCCCAAACCAATGCTTCCTGTGGTAGCCATTCTTTTTATATATATATATATATATTTTTTTTATTGTTATTTATATCTTTTACATTTTGTATTCCCCTTGGGTAGCCATTCTTACATTTCTCCTCCCCCTGCTGAACCAGTCTCCTGATCCCAGAAGTACCTCAATTTATAATAGGCCGGGAGGTAGGCAAGAGAGATGGTTCCAGGAAAGAAGGACATGGTAGGAGAAAAAATTAAGTATAGGTGTGTGTTTATATAAATGAGGCACTATATCTCGATGCCTCAGTTTTGGGTCAATGAACTGCCTGGGGAAATATAACAATGCTATGTCATCGTCTTCCCTCCTGGACACTCTAGAACCCCCTTTGGTCCTTTTCAGTTACTACCACCAGACAAGCTCCCCGCCCTCCAGTCAGTTCTCCTGGGTATAAATATTCTTCCTTCTTTAGTTCTCTTTCTATAGGTTTAGCAAACCCCACTCTTCCACTTAACTGGCAACAGTACAGTCGGGAGTAGGAAACCCAAGAGGAAAAGCTGCATTTTTCATTCTTTGCTGAAATCTAGTATTGGAAATAATCACTTGATTTTCAAGTATTTTGGCTAGCTAGGCTGCTTTTGCCCAAACTAATTTTAGGACAATAATCAAAACATATTTGTACAAAACATATTTGTACAATCATATACTTTCAGTAGTAAAAAAAAAAATCTTACCATAAAAGAAACTCTGTCATTGAGAATTAGTCCAGAAAGGTAAAATTATTTTTCATCATGTATTTATAAAATAATATTATTCTTCTCTTATTTAAAATTACTATTTTCTCATTGTAATAAATTTAGAAAAATCAAAGATATAGACAAAATATTTTAAAATAGAACGTTGTTTACATTTTGATGCCTTCTGGCTTTTTAGAAATTCCATTAACTTCTACTTTGTGAAAGGGTCAGTGGGTAGGAATAATTATCAATGGAGCCACTGGCTCCACTCTCAGGGCAATTCACTATTAGGATGGTCTTTAAATGTATCTAATGTTCCAGCTCAAGTAACAATTTCATGTCTCCCACTACAAAATTCAAGGAAATGATTTTTATTCTCCTCTCACTTTTCCCAGTTGGCATAAATTCATATATTTCCCTAAGCTACACTAGAAATAATCAGAAAACATTTTCCCCTTGGGACAGATTAAGTAAAATGATTCAGAGCTGTTAGAGATGACTATATGCAGATAAATCATAGCCACAAAAAAAATGTAGAAAACTAACATTTGCTAAGTGCTTACTATATGCCAAGCAATGTGCCAGGACTCTTGTATATGTTTGATTACACGTGCTTATTTGATTACACATGCTTATTTGATTAATCTTCGCAATAGTTTTTTTTAACCAAATTTACACAAGGGCAAAGAAAAGAAGTACAAAAACACATTACAGCAGTGTTCACTTAATTTTTTAGCCCAAAAAACAACAAGTAAAATCACACATCAAAAGAGGCTATCTAAAAGCAACTCTGTATTAACACTTTCTGAAATTAATGGACCGGATACAAATGGCTGCTACCAAATAGTTTAATGATTCTGTCAATTTAGAGATTCTGCTTTTAGAGTCTTTGTTGGAAATTCGGTCTTGCTTGCACTTCCCCTTGTACAGCCTTTAGTTTTAGACGCTGAGACTGGGTCTGGCTTATGTTCTTGAACCAGAATTCCCTAAGGAGTGCAAAACCAGAGGAATAAGTCAAGAGGTCGTTATCCAACCTGGATGGCATCTGTGAGTCTTTGCTCCTTTGCTGAGTCTCACACATTCTGCCCAAGTCTGCTGTCATATAACTTCCTGCCTTGCCCTCTGCTCTACCATCCCTTACCCTGGAAATACTTCTTTGTTTTCAAGACTACCATTTCCTCTCCCTTCTAGAAAAAACTGACAGCAATAATGCAGGGCAGTGTTCTTCCGGGTGTGTTAAATGCACCTACATCAGAACCCCTTGGATATATCCTGAGATCATGCAAAACCTACTAATTTAAAATCTCTCTCAGAGCAGGGTCTAACAATCTATCAAAAAGGCTCTTCATATTTTTTTGCACACATTAAAAATTATATTATTACCTTAAGCGGTTATAGTTTAATATAGTTTTCCCTAAGTAAAGAAGGATTTTTTTCCCCAATATTTTAAAATAAAATAATTTAAACATAAAGCAAAGTTAAAGAAATTACACAGTGAATAGTAAAATTCAGTTTGGAAACATTCAAAAGATAGATCTTATGTTCTCCATGGTGACATTACCTATTTCTAATTTCTTCCCATCAATAAAAAAATAATAATAATGAACCAGTAAGTCACAGAATATAAAACTTACCTTTAGGCTAGTGATCAAATTTCTTGATAAATCTAAGGATCGGAGGTTTTTAAAATTTCTGAAGGCATCACCAATGGAATGAATTTTTCCAGCATAAGACCCCTGCAATGAAAGAGACTCCACCAGTTCTGAAAAGAGATCATCAGTAGACATATTATGATCTCTGCTCGGATAAACAGCAGAGTCAGTGAAATAAGTCTTCTTTCCTCCCATACCCCATCTGTGAAAGGCCCTACATCCAAGGCTCATAAGATCAGATCTTCCTTTTCAAAACAACAACATGGTCTTAAGACAGTGATTCCAAACCTTACAGAATTCTTTGCTTCTCTAATTACTCTAAAGAATGTAGGAAAAAAAATCTTTAACTGTTCTCAAAACAACAGTAATCCTCCAAAAGTTATCAAAACAAACAAAATTTAGCAATCCCACTGCTAGGATTTGGCCCTGTAGATACTGTCATGTGTCACTTAACAACAGGATGCATGCTGAAAGGTGTTAACTGATTTCCTTGTCATGTGAATTACACAGTATAACTACACAAAGCTAGATGGCAGCCCCTCCTACACACCCAGAATATGTCATTAGCCTATCAAGACCACTGTCATGTATGTGATTTATCACTGACCTAAACCTTGGTAAGTAACACAAAACTGTAATATAAAATTTTGCCAGGATATATAATACACACGCAAGGGTGTCACTGGCAGAAAGAGTTCAAGATAGTAAAAAAGAACTTTCAAAAAAAAGCTGTTGAAGGGCCCATCAGTGGAAGTATGGAATTAGATAGCTTAGTGTATCAATGGATACAGTAGACAATGGACTAGATCTGTGGCTTTGTACAAATCACTTTACCTCCCTGGGTATCAGTTTCCTCACCTATAAAATGGGGACAATAACACTAACTCATAAGATGTTGTTAGCATTAATATATATATACACAAAACTTCGAATAGGGGCCCCCCTGGTAGCCTAGGGGTTAAGTCTCAGCGTTATCACTGGTATGGCCTGAGTTCAATCCCCCGGCCAGGGAACCGACCCACATGGCACAGCAGACTTCTCCTGTCTCGCTTGCTTCTCCCCTCAGCAGTGTATTTCAGTCAATCTACCTGTTCTGCTCCCTACTCTGTCTCTGGTGAATCCTCTTACCACCCCGACCCCCCACACTTCTGGCCTACACCCCAGTTCTACCATGCAAAAATAAATAAAATATTTTTTAAAACTCCTAGAATAGGGCCTCCCTGGTGGCGCAGTGGTTGAGCGCTGTGCTGTGGAGCTGTCGGCAGCTCACGATGCGAGTTCGACGCCCAGCCAGGGAGATTCCCACATGGTGCGGCAGACCTCTCCTACCTCGCCCGCTGCTCCCCTCAGCAGTGTATTTCTGATCTGACTGTTCTGCTCTCCACTCTGTCTCTGGTGAACCCTCTCGCCACCCCACGCCTCTGGCCTGTACCCCAGCTTGTATGTATAAATAAATAAATATTTAAAAAAAAAAAAACCAAAACTCCTAGAATAATGTCTGACTGGTAGTAAGTGCCACACATGTGTTAACTATTGTTATGCACATATTGAAAAGAATGAGGTAGATCTGTAGATGTTCACCTGGAGAGACTAAGACATTACATGAGGGGAAAAGTATGACTTTGTGTGTGACTGCATCAAAAAAAATGAGGTGGAAGGAAAAAAAAAGATAAAAGAGAATAGTGGGTGTGTGTAGAGGAAGTAATATGAGTTTATATATGTAAATATGTATGTATATACTGGTAGCTATAGCTCTCTCTCTCAATAGAAAAAGTCCGTTTGACTTCTAATTGGATTGAAAAGAGGAAAATCTCAAAATAATTGTCAATAGGAACTCACTGACAAGTTGATGGATAAACTAAGAATAGCAACTAAAATTTGAAAGAGATTCTGCAGGATCCGATTTGCTGGTGAGTGCCAGGAAACAGCACCGAGAAAAGGTTTTATTGTGCTGAATTAGTCTGGGTCCCAGAAACTCTAAAATGTAGTAACATCTAAGGTCCCCTTCAAGACAATACCCATACCAGGGATACAGAGGTAGAGTAGAATTCACAATGACTGTAACAGGGACAACAGGTTCAAAGGAAAGATAAGGTCCAGATACAAAAGAAGAAAGGAAGCAGAGACAGCAGATCTCAGGAAGCGTTCTAAGTTTTAGTGCTTTGTGAACATAACAGAAGAGGGAGCTCCACAACCTTGAAACTGGAAAAGCTATTCAAGTTTACCCTTTCATCTAGAAGTAGAGGAAAATTTAATCCACTTTAACAAAGAGATACCGAAAAGTATTAAAGTCAAATTTTATGTTAGGTTATTAAAAGAAAAAAGAGCAGAACATCCCTAAAGAACCAAAACACTTCAGAAAGATAGATCCATAAAACAAGAGAAATTATACCATAACATTTCAAAACAAGCTAAAAGATGACATAACAAAAAGTATCAATTCACAGAGCTGGGTCCCCAGACCCGACAGGTTTTTCAGACAGAAGAGCCCACAAAATCAAAACGAACTTTTTAAAAAATTTTAACAAATTTTTAAATTTTCCAATGTGTTGACATTTATACTTATGGTGCAAAGGAAAAAACTCCTGGGGCTTTCAGGTGAGACAAGACAGTGGTAACAAACTCTACCCATAGTTATTGTATTCTTCCTGATATACATTTCCAGTTTTTTAAAAAGCTAGTTTTTATTAAGAATGCCCAGGAAAAAGCAGTTAAAATGTAACAATGGTTAATTTCATTAACCCTTCATTTTACTGACCCTTGAGTTGTTGTTTTTTATATTGTGTGACTACATGGAAAGTATGACTGAAGTATTCCTGCTGCAAACTGAGGAAAAACATTTGTGTGATTTTTGAGACGTGAGCTCAACTAGCCACTTTTCTGTGGAATACCACTTTTACTTGGAAAAAAACTTGACATCCTATGGTTATTTGGACTTGAAAATTTGGTAGACAGTTTCTTAAAAATAAATTAAGTCAGCCTCTCACTTCAGGAAAATGGCTGACAGTAACTGTGGCTGATAGTAACTGTTGTCAAATTTAGTACTTGAGCTTCCAAACAAAAACTAGAATTTTTGGAAATCAAATCATGATTGTGTAAAAGATCCACTTAAATGCAAGACATACCAATGGACTTGAATGTTACAGAGGCCCAAAACTTCACTGACATGGTTTCAGATTTCACATACAACAGCACTCTAAGAAACTATTTGCCCAGTTGTTATGTCATATCTAAGAACATATCCACAATTCTCTGAAAAAGTCATTAAAATATCCCTTTTCCAACTACATGTCTGTATGAGATCAGATTTTTAAAAAATATATTTCAACCAAAATGACATTAACAGATTAAATATAGAAGTATCAATAGATATGATAGTCTGGCTATCTTAAATTAAGACATTAAAGAGATTTCTAAGAATATATAACAATACCATTTTTCTCACTATTACTTTATATTGGAAACTATATTTTTGAAAAATATTATTTATATTAACATGCAATAGGTGTGTTAGATATCTTTTAATGAACAAATATTTAAAAATATACTGTTTCAACTTCTAATATGGCAAATATTAGCAGATATAGTTCATTTAACCAGAGCTCTTTGACGACCTCTATAATTTTTAAGAGTGTAAAGGAATCTGGAAACCAAAAAGGTTGAGAAATGCTGAAAGAAAAGGAAGATTTGAAAGTAGAAAACTCTTTAAATAATAAAAAATAATATTATAAGGTAATTTCAGAAATGAAGACCAGAGCAAAACTAAATAAATACACAAAAACCCAATAAAATAATTCCACTATTAGGTATATATGCAAAAGAATTTAAAGGAAGGACTCTAACAGATATTTGTACACTATATTCATTGCAGCAATATTCACAACAGCGAAAATGTAAAAACAACTCAAATGTCCATCCACCGATGAATGAACAACATGTGGTATATATAACAACCATAAAATGAAATATTACTCAGTCATAAAAAGGAATGCACCAGCAAGTTAATTTGTAGAAATCAACAAATTGATTCTAAAGTTTATTTGGGAAGGCAAAAATCCTAGAATAGCCAAGACAACATTGAAGAAGAAAAACAACAAAGAGAACTGATATTACATAACTTTGAACATGAATCACAGAATTATAGTAATCATGACAGTGTGGTGTTGAAAAAAAGATACAGATCAAAAACAGAGCACAGAAATAGACCTACCCAAATATAGTCCAAATATAGATCTTTGACAAAGGAACAAAGGCAATTCAATAGAAAAGAATACTCTTTCAACAAATGGTGCTAGAACAACTGGACAACCATTTGCAAAAAAAAAAAAGAAAAGAAAAAGAACAATAACGTAGACACAGATCATACGATTTTCACAAAAATTCAAAATGGTTCTTAGAGTAAAACACAAAACTACAAAACTTCTAAAAGATAATGAAGGAGAAAATTTAGGTGATTTTGGGTTTGGCAATAAGTTTTTAATGTAACACCAAAAGCATGAACCATAAAAAAATCTTAAAAGAAGACATGAAAGAAAAAGCAAAGTGGTATGGTATTAAAATTTAAACTTCTGCTCTGTAAAAGATGCTGTAAAGAGAAGGAAAATACAAGACTGCAGAGTAGGAAAAAACATAAACAAAACACTATCTGAAAAAGGACTGATAGCCAAAATACACAAAGAATTCCTAAAACCCAACAAGACAACAAAAAAAGCTGATTAAAAAACAGGCAACAGAAACCTACCAAAAAGATACATAAATGGCAAAGATATGAAAAGATGCTCAACATCATATGTCATCAGGAAACTGCAAATGAAAACAGTAAGCTGCTACTACACACTTTTTAGGATAGTCCAAATCCAAAACACTGACACCACCAAATGTTGGTGAGGATGGGGGGGTGTCTTAATCTGCTGTACTGCTATAACAATATACTACAGAATGGGTGGCCTAAAATCAACAAATATTTATTTCTCACAGTTCTGGAGGCTGGAAACCAGGAACAGGGTGCCCACATGATAGGGTTCTCTTGAAAGCTCTTTCCAGGTTCCCAGCACCCCTATCTCTTAATACCATCACACTGGACACTAGAATTTCAACATATGAATTGGGGGTCTGCCTAAACATTCAGACCATAGCGTCGGAAACTCTCATTTACTGCTGCTGGAAATACAAAGATACAGCCACTTCAAAAGATAGTTGACAGTTTCTTACAAAGCTAACCACAGTTATTGCCTGAGCTAGCAATCATGCTCCTTGGTATTTACCCAATCAAGTTGAAACTTTATGTCCACATAGAATCCTGTATGTGAGAGTTTATAGCAGCTTTATAAGTGCCAAAACTTGGAAGCAACCAAGAGGGTCTACTTGTTTATAAATAAATGTAGAAATAAACTATGTTGCATCTACACAGTGGAATATTATTCACTAATAAAAAGAAATGAAGAAATTAGCCATGAAATGACATGGAGGAACCTTAGATCTATTTTGTGAAAGTGGAAGAAGTCACTCCGAAAAGATTACACACTGTATGATTCCAACTATTTGATCTTCTGAGAGCTCCCTGGTGGCCTCGGGATTAAGTCTCAGCACTATCAACAACCATTTGATAGTCTGAAAAAGGCAACAACAAAAAGATCAGTGGTTCCCAGGAGTCCCATGAGGAGAGAGGAGGATGAACAAGTGGAGCACAGGGAATTTTCAGGTCAATGAAACTATTCTGTTTGATACTGTAATGGTGGACACAATACTTCCTATTGGTCAAATCTGGTAGCAATGTACAAAACAAAAAAAAAGTCAACCCTAATGTAAACTACAGATTTTAGTTAACAATAATGTATCAATATTGGCTAATCCATCATAATGTGACCACACTAAAACAAGTTAATAACAGGGGAAACTAAGAGAGGGCATTATGAGGGAGATGAGCGAGGAGAAAAGCATATGGGAAGCATATTTTCTGCTCAATTTTTCTATAAATCTAAAACTACTCTAAAAAATAAAGTCTATTAATTTAAAAAATTAAGTATCCTCACATGCTAAAATATGGATACACCTTAAAAACATCATACTAAGTGTAAGAAGTCAGACACAAAAAGCCGTATGTTATATATTAGTCCATATATCTGAATTATCAGAACAGGCAAAGTTACAGAGACAGCAAGCAGATTAGTGGTTAGAAATGAGGAATGACCACCTAATGGTACAGGGTTTCCTTTTGGATTGATGAAAATGTTCTAAAACTATATAGTGGCAATATTTGCACAATGCACTAGGTGACAACGAATTATATACTTTAAATTTTATAGCATATAAATTACATGTGTGTGTGGGGGGGAAGCAAAACCAAATTTTTTTCCCTGACTTCTTGGGGCTGCTTCTTGGCATTTTTTGTTTGTTTGTTTTAAAGATTTATTTATGCACAGAAGCATATATAGGCATAGGCCAGAGGTGTGGGGTGGTGAGAGGATTCACCAGAGACAGACTGGGGAGAAGAACAGCCAGATTGACTGAAGTACACTGCTGAGGGGAGCAGTGGGTGAGGCAGGAGAGGTCTGCTGCGCCGTGTGGGAAGCCCCCTGATCTGGGTATCAAACTCGTGCTGCAGAGGCTCTGGAGAGCTTCATAGTGCTGCACTTAACCTGTTGTGCCACCAGGCACAGGCACCTTGGCAGTTTTACAGTATTCAAAGATGGAACACTGAGAGTGTTTTATAGGGAGAATCTGGGTCAATTATGATTTCATCAGGGCCATGCGCACCTCTCATGCCTTTCACTGCACTCTATTCTGAAAAGCAGATATTTTAACATTTTAAAGGGAACCCAAATTATTCAAATGATAAACTGCCACAGGGACATTCTTTTATGATTCATATGAAGTGCAGGTCTTAAGAGATTATGCATTTGCTCCAATGTTTATAGAGAATAAAAACAAAGAACAGAGAACAATTCAAACTACTGCACATCAAAGATGTCAAGAAAAATAGAACAATCTTCCAAGTTTAATATATGGGCTACATAATCTCAATACGTAAAAACATGTTTATTCATGAAAATAACAAATCAAGTAACCTATAGCGAGAAGCCATTTATAATTCACTTGGGAGTTGAATTTGTAATCTTTAATAAAGCTTTTTATAATGATGATGGAAAAGTTTCAAGTAAATGAAACTTAAAACAAAAGAGACCCCAGGAATCAACTTGAAAGATCTCCCATTAGTTGAAGTCGGGACACGTTCAACATTAATTATGATACAAACTGCAATGGGTTATAACACACCAAAAACATTTAAATCCATGAGTTTATAATGATACAAAGAAGACAACCTTCACTGCTCACCTTGGAGGATGCTAAGAAAATAACTCATTCTTTTTTTTTTTTTTTAAGAATATTTTTTTAAGAGTTTTTTTTATTTATTTATGTATACAAGCTGGAGTACAGGCCAGAGGCGCGGGGCGGCGAGAGGGCTCACCAGAGACAGAGTGGGTAGCAGAACAGGCAGATCAGAGATACACTGCTGAGGAGAGCAGTGGGCGAGGCAGCAGAGGTCTGCCGCACCATGTGGGATTCTCCCCGGCCGGGCGTCGAACCAGCATCGCCGGCGGCCAACAGCTCCACAGCGCAGCGCCCAACCTCTGCGCCACCGGGGAGGCCCAGAAAATAACAGTAAATAAGGAGAAAAAAAAAACCAGGCATTTATCCTGCCTTTCCAATATAAATTATAAGTCAGGATAACCAAATAGTTGATGTCAGGAAACTTCTCTTCATATAAGTATTACAGTTAATAAAAATAAGATAAGAATTAGAAAATTATCATTTTGCAATCCCTAAAGAATTAATGGACTCTAGGCAGTCATATGCAATCCCTGATAATATTACAAAAAGAATACCAGACATTATATACTTCCTGAAAGACATGTATACAAAAAAAAAAAGCCTAATTAAGCCTCTTTTAACAATTCATAGGAAATAAAAGGAACTGGGGAAAATGTTAAACATTTTAGAAAGGTAATGAACAAAACCAAATCCTAAGAAGCTATTCCGGTCAAATGACCCAGTTTCTCCAAAAACAATAAAAAAGGCAAGGTAAAAAGGGGAAACATAGACATCAAATAATATTTAAGGTGAATATCAACCAATTGCAATGAATCTTATATGTATTTTGACTTAAAAAAAAAAAAGAAAGATTTGAGAGTACAGTTGTGGAAATGAGAAATCTGGTTGGATATTAGATCATATCAATACCTGTTAAGTATTTTTACGTTTTGCATGTGATTATTTATTTTAAATATTTATTTTTATTTATTTATGCATACAAGAACTGGGGTACAGGCCAGAGGTGTGGGGAGGGGGTTGGAGGGAGAGGCGAGATGATTCACCAGAAACAGCTTGGGGAACAGAATAGGCAGAGCAGCGGGTGAGACAGGAGAGGTCTGCTGCACTGTTTGGGTCAGCTCCCTGGCAGGGGATAGAACTCATGCCACAGTGGCTACTGATAGCTTCATAGAGATGAGACTTTAACCCTGCACCACCAGGGAGGCCTTCATGTGATTATTTTTTAAAAAAGTTGTCTTTTGAAGATACACACTTAGAGAGTTATGAGTTAAATCATAACTGGGATTTGCTTCAAAATAAACAGTGTAGTACACAGGGTGGGTAAAAGGTGACTAGAGATTAAAGAAGATTTACTATGAATTGATAATAGTTGAGATAGGGTGATGGGAGTTCACTGTTCTATTGTCTCTACTCTTACATACATTTATGAATCGTCGAAATAAAAAATAATAAAAGTGATACATAACATATAAAGAGAGAATATTTCTGGAAAGCTCTCTAACAGTGATTATCAATGGAGAGGAGAACTGGGACAGACAGAGGAATCAAAACTGCACCACACAATTATTATATTACCCATACAGTAAATTATTAATTGAATTGTTTTTAAAAGCCAAATATGTGGCAGTTCTCCTGCCCATCTGTGATTATGCAGGTGCTTCTTTTCACAAACCTCCTTTTGCAAAACAGGAGCAGCAGCTCTCCTGCCCATCTGTGACTGTGCAGGTGACTGTTTTTTCTTTCTCCTTTCCTAATAAACTTGTCCTTTTAAGATGTAAAACAAAAAAAGCCAAAAATGCATACATTACACATTTCCTCTCTAGTAAATAATTATCATCAGCCTAGAAATATGCTCTAGAATATTGTCTTTAGAAAATCTGTTCTTGAACCCACACCTCCAGTTAGCACTCCATTTCTGTATTTTCTGTGAAAGCCAAATTTCTCAGCAAAAGTTCTTACCTGCACTACCTTTTCTTCCCCATATATCATTCTCTTCTTCTCACCCCAACCTGACTTCCCTCCTCCCCACTCTGCCAATATCCCTCTTGTCAAAGTCACCAATAAGTTCTATGTTGCCAAATCTAACAGGCGTTTCTTTACATTTAGCTGCTTAGCCTTCAACAGCATGCGGCACAGCTAACCGTTATTTCCGTAATACACAACCCCAAGACACCACACTCCTCCATCTTCTGTATTTGACCTCTAAACACTGAAATCCCCAGTGTCTTAAAACTTCTATTGCAAATCCACATTCTCTAGTTATGTGAGTTCATCCACTCTCCAGATTTTCAATACCCCCTATTTGCTAATGTCTCCAATTTTTCTATCTTTAACCCTGACCGCTCTTTGAGATAGACTCCCATATCCAAATACCTACAAAATACCTCACATTTGAGTGTCTAATAGGTATTTTAAACTTAACACGCTCTTGATTTCCCCGCCCCAAACCTGTTTTGCTTGTAACCCTTACTCTCTCCCCCTCTCAATAAATAGCACCACCATCCACCAAGCAATAGCTTAAACCAAGACTGTGTTACACTGAATCTCCCTTGACTCATCTTCCACATTAAATCCTTTTGTAAGTCCTATACTATCTACAAAATATACCTGAAATTTTGTTGTCTTCTTTTAATCTCCATTGTCATCCTCCTAGACCCACCCAGCCATTCACTACCTCTTATCTGGACTATTATAACAGGTTCCCAGTGAGTGACAGTCATATTTTAAAGATTAGTATTAGAACAGGTCCCATATTCCTGCTTAAAATACTTCAATGGAAACTGACAATCTGATTGTAAAATCTTAGGGGAGAATAAAAGGCCAAGAATAGCCCACACAAGTTTGAAGGAGGAAAAAAAAAAGGTAAAGAGAGAAAGGGCACAGATTTTACTTGGTATTACTTGGACTGTTAAGCCATGGTAAATACAAAAGTGTGATACTGGTACAGGAAGAGACAAAATACAACAGAATCGTCTAGAGGCAGACCTCTGTTTACAAAGGAACTTAAATAGCAGCATACCACTACAAATTGGTTGCTAGGAAATTTGCTACCATTGTAAAGAAATACAATTATATCACACATCACATTTAAAAATAAACTCCAGCTAGATTAGACTAATTAAAGATAGAAGAATTTTTAGGAAAAAAAATACAGTAACCTATTACATCAATATAGGGAAAATTCTCATAAATAAGACACAAAGAGCACAAATCATACTAGAAAAATAAGTTTGACTACTATAAGGTGAAAATTTTCTGCATGACAAGGAATAATGTAAAGATATATTGACCTTTTTAGGATAGAGAAATATGAAAAAGAAAACAAATAAATAAAGGTCTATAATTGCACCACCAAGATTCTCCATTTGGACACTTAAAAGTCAGTAACATTTATGACATAGCCAGACTATTCCAACTGTACAGGAAAATGCAGAATAAAAATAAAACTCTCCCAAGGTGACCACTGTGATTTTTACAGAATTTTCTAATGTTCATACCAGCAAATTCATTTAATTGAAAACTATCCACGTTACTTTGGTAGTAATATGTATTTTCCTTGAAAGCCAAATTACATATATGCTGTATTTCTTTAAAAAAAAGTTATGTGTTTCTTTAAAAAAAAGTTATGTGTTTAGTGCATATTTGTAAAAGCAATAGGAAGGATATGGCAATCGGGAAAAGGAAGAATACTCTTTATTTTAACCCTGTTGCACTGTTTGAATTGTCACAGTATGCACAATTTTATTATTCAAATGCCTTAGTAAAAACAAGCGAACAAAACTAAGTGAAAAAAAATCTGCCACATAGTGTTCTAGCTGGAAAATGAAAGGCCGTGAGCCTCCCTAATCAAATTGACCAAAGTTTTTATTTTAAAAAAAAATGCAAGAAAGGTGCAAAAGTGTGTCAATTCAATACAGCCTTTCTTAACCAACTTTTAAAACAGTGTTTTTAGACACTTTGAAAGTGTTTGGAAAAGAAAAATTAAACTTGAAATATCTACATCAATTTGTACTCACATCAAACCATCATTTTTGGTTACCTTAGGGCGATGGAGAAAAGATTTCCAGAGGCAGGAAAACTTTGTAGCCTCTTTATTCTCACATGTAATATTTGTTACTAGAATGCACTAATTTCAATATATTTAAATAAAAAATAATTTAAAATAAAACTACTAGTATAAACCAAGTTATTTCATATTCCACAAATAAAAAAATGCTAGAAGGAAGAGAAAAAACTGTTATGTTTAGAGTACAGGCTCTAGAATCAGGATCCTGAGTTGTTAAACCCTTGCTGCCTCGCTTTGGGCTGTGCAAGACTCTAAATATAATTTTACTCATCTGAAAATGGAAGCAATATCGGCACCTGCTCCATAGGCTTATTATGGGCGTTAAATAATGCCGGGACCTGGCATCGATGACACCGTGAATTTAGGGAGAGTAAAAGTTGAAATAAGAATGTTGACAACTCCAAAATTTCGACTCCTTGGAAACTCAGAGCAAGCTGTGAGGGGCAAAGCCCAGGTCTCTCACTTTACCTCTCAGAGGGAGTCAGGGCTGGGGCACAGAACTAACCCCCTCAGCGAGCAGCGGCTACATCAGGCCACTGCGTCTCTTACAACGAAGCTACACGTCCAGGAGGATCAGAAGAGCGACTAAGGCTTGAGGCGCACACTGGCCAGAGCAAGGGGCCAGTTCCATGTGACCCTGCCGCAGTGTCTTGCTTACTTTTCTCCAATTCAGACCGACCAGAGCAAGTCCCCAGGGTAGGAAGCTTCAAGAACTGCCCAAATCAACGCTCTCGGTGCCTCCTCAACAGCATCCTCACCTCAAGCGCCTTTCTCCCAGCAATGGCCCTTTTGGGGTTCAGTTTCCTTGCACTAGCTCACACGGCCAGTTCCATGTGACCCTGCCGCAGTGTCTTGCTTCCTTTTCTCCAATTCAGACTCCGCTCCTCAATTCCCCAGCCCCAGGCTCCCCTGTGACTTCAGTTCCTAAATCTCCACCTCAGAATCAATTTTCGGCCTCCACCACCACTCTGTCACCTAAATGACCCGCCTCCGCCTCAGGGGCCGCTCCGCCGCGGCCATAGTTTCCACGCCTCTGCCTCAGGTTCCCCCGCCTCTACCTCAGGTTCCCCTGCTTCCAACTCAATTTTCTCCCCTCAGCCGCAAATCCCGCGCTCCCGGCCCAGGCCCTCCCGACCTGCCCCTACCGGGTTGCTCCAGGGTCAGTGACCCCAAGCGGCGGATGCCCTCCTCATCTAGATCCCACTGCTCCGCCATTCCCGCCCGTCAGCCGCGCCGCTCACCTGCCGCCTTCCGCGAGACCGCTCCGCGCGCGCCAGGCCCCGCCCCCAGCGCCAGGCTCCGCCCCTGGTCCCCACGCCAGGCCCCGCCCCGCTGCGCGCGCTGAGGCGCTCCCGGGGACCGTTATTGTCGGGGGTCACGAGCCTGCCCCCGCGACACCGGAGCCTGACCATGGTAGGAAGCCGGCTCTGGTTTGGGCGCCAAAAACAATACAACGGCGAATGGGGGTCGTTGTGGTCAAGGATGAGGGCTGTGGGTAAAGGGACCTGGCTCTGGGACTTGAAGCTAAGGGATAAGCTTGAAGGGTTTGGGAGCCTGACTCTGGGGAGTTGGAAGTCCGTACCTACTTTGAGGGATGACGTGTTCTAGTTTTGCAGTTTGGGGGCACTCCAGATCTGAGGAATGGGGATATGCAACTTGATCCTTGAAGGTCTTAATATCACCTTGCTTGGGAATGTTGACTCTGAGGCGTGGCGGTGGATGGGTGGGTAAATGGGGGGATCCAGAGGGGTTGGGGGCGGAGGGGGGGCGGGGGGAGGGAAGGTGTTGAGTGGGGAGGGGCGACAGAGGGAAAGCCGCTCTCTGAGGTATGATGGGAAACTCCAGATCTGAGACATTGGGGCACTTGGTCCTGAGATTGTATCTTTAGAGCATGAAATGGTTTTAGCTTGGTTCTAAATCTAAATCTAGATGGTTCTAACTTGATTTTGGAAGGAGCTCTTTTGGAGGAGAGGGATCTGTATGGAAAAGGGTGATACTCTTTGGGGATGACTATACTAGGGATACTCCATTTCCTGAAGTCGGTCTAGCAAGAAGCCTTCCTTCTGGTACTATAGACTCGCAAACTGGGCTGTGACTGAGCACGCCCCCGAGGCTGGAGTGAATCTGTACTAACTAGCATCTCAGTACTCTTTGGGAAGAAAACTCTGGAAAGAGCCGTCACATCCTCAACCCCTTCCCTCACTCCAGCAGGCAACTCTTGAGAGCCCATCTGTAAATGGGACATGTGAGAATAAGAAGGGAGCAAAGTCTTGAGCCAAGATCCTCTTGTCTTACCCTATCCTTAGTAAGAAAAGAGGAACTGAGACCAGAACCATAGCTCACATTCACGGAGCAGGTTTTCTCTGGCATAGAAAATCTGCACATTCACAGCACTTTTACTGGACTCTCAACCAGCTAGTTGCCTTTAAGGAGAACAGAAGGCAAAAATCAAGAGTCCTGGCATGTTTTTGCTTTCTGGTCTAGAGGGGGGCCCTCAGTTACTCTCAGCTTGTCATGGTAAGCCTTAGCCACAAGTAGAAGGACCAGTAATCAAAAAACCTAGATTAGCTCATGAGATAATCATTTCCAGCTCTGTTTCTGTGAGTCATGACATCATTTTGCCATTTGTAATTTTTCCTCTTCATGTCGCCTAGAATTGTTCTAACCTCACACGTGGCATATATTTGCTCCTCTATCTGAATATTTGGAGCAGGCTTACTCTTAAGAACTCCATCACCTCCTTCATTGCATACATTGATTTTCCTTCCTTGGCTGTTGGAGAAAAGAGCGTTTCCTCGCTTGAGCAGTCATTTCTTACTTTAACTCTTTTCACACACAGGGACACATGCTATTGTAATACAAATGTTGAAACATTCAGAAAGGGTAAAAGAATTGCACAGCGAGCACTACATAGCAACCATCAGGATCCTACAATTAACATTTTTCTGTATGGTTTATCACATGTCCATCTATCCTTTCTTCTATCTGCTCACCAATATATCCTATTTTTTTTATTGCATGTGGATGTCTAGTTGTCCCCCCACCATTTTTGAAAGGGCTGCTCTTTTTTTTCCATCTTTTTTTATTGTTATTTATGTCTTTTACATTTTGTATTCCCCTTGGGCAGCCCACCACCAATTCACCCGTGATCCATCTCCGTGGTCCCCTGTATTCTCCTCTCTTCCATTTTGTGCCGAAAAGGCTGTTCTTTACCCATTCAGTTGTCTTCGCTCCATTGTCAAAATTCAGTGGACCATAAGTGTAAGGCTTTATTTTAGGGCTCTCAATTCTATTCCACGTATCTGTATGTCTACTTTGATGCCAATAGCACACTGTCTGGATTGCTGTAGCTTTGTAGTAAGTTTTGAAAGTGAGAATTGTGAATCATCAAACTTTGTTCTCCTTTTTAAAAATTGTTTGGATGATTTGGGGTCCCTTTTGAATTTTAACATCAACTTGTCCATTTTTTCAGGAAAATAAAACAACTGGGGTTGTGTTGAATCTGCAGGTAATTTGGAGGGTATTGCCATCTTAATAACCTCAAGTCTTCTGATCTGTGAACATGGGATGTTTTCCTATTTTAAAATTTCCTTGAACCGGGGCCTCCCCGGTGGCGCAGCGGTTGGGCGCTGCGCTGTGGAGCTGTCAGCAGCGGCGACGCGAGTTTGATGCCCGGCCAGGGAGAGTCCCACATGGTGTGGCGGACCTCTCCTGCCTCCCCCGCTGCTCCCCTCAGCAGTGTACTTCTGGTCTGCCTGTTCTGCACCCCGCTCTGTCTCTGGTGGGCCCTCTCGCCGCCCCGAGCCTCTGGCCTGTACCCCAGCTTGTATGTATAAAAATTAAAAAAAAAATTTCCTTGAACCATGCTTTGCAGCTTTCAGAGTACAAATATGACACTTTGTTTAATTATTCCTAATTATTTTGTTCTTTTTGATACTGTTGTTTTCTTAATTTCATTTTTGGGTTGTTCCTTGACAGTGTATCAAAATATAAGTAATTTTTATATCAGTCTGCACTCTTCAATCCTGCTGAATTCATTTATAATAATTTCTTTAAAAAAGATTTATTTATTTATGCATACAAGAACTGGGGTGTAGTCCAAAGGTGCGTGTGTGTGTGTGTGTGTTTGTGTGTGTGTGTGTGTGTCTGAGAGGATTCACCAGACAGAATAGGGGGCAGAACAGGCAGATACACTGAAATACACTGCTGAGGGGAGCAGCAGGTGAGACAGGAGAGGTCTGCTCTACCATATGGGTCAGCTCACTGGCTGGGTATCAAATTCATTGTGCTTCAGTGGCTGCAGATAGCTTCATAGTGTTGAGACTTAACCCCTTGGGCCCTTCATTTATAATAATTTCTTAGTGAATTCCTTAGGATGTTCTATAGGCAAGAGCACATCATATACAAATAGTTTTACTTCTTCCCTTTTGGTATATATGATGTTTAGTTCCTTTTCTTGCACTTTTCAATTACCCTTTAGGAGGAGCCTGGCATGCCTCATGAATCAGCAGAGGATTTGTTTCATTTCAATGTTGGGGGCTGGCATTTCTCAGTTCCCAGAAGCAAACTCACTCAGTTCCCAGACTCCCTGCTATGGAAAGAGGCTTCAGCCTTGACCTCGTCAGAAAGCCAGAGGTTATTCATCGACAGAGATGGTTCCACATTTAGGCATGTGCACTATTATCTCTATACCTCCAAACTCTCCTTCTCCAGTTGTGCAGAACTGAACTTGCTCTATGAACAAGCACTGGGTTTGCAGCTGATGCCTTTGCTACAGGTAAGATTCTCTTCTTTTGCAGGGGTGGTGATCAGTAACATGCATCTTCCATTGCTAAATATTTTGTCCTTTTATAGATTGGTCGCTGAGATGTCCCTCTTAATGCGCAAGTATGATGTGAGTTAAAGTAATAAACAACACACTTTATTGCATGTTCTGTATAAAGGATTTCTTCCTGACTGCCTTATTCACAACAGCAGCCACCAAGGATCTAGGATGGGACTTACCACCCCCTGATAGTGTGCCCTTGACTCGCGTAAATTCCAATTGAAGCTTTTTCTTGCTTTTTAAAAAAATTATTATTAATCCACCTGTTTATTTATTTTTATATTTTACATCATTGTTCATTTTTGTACAATGCATGCTTGTATGCTTCCTCCTTTCAGGTGTAGCCCCGTAAAATTCCCACCACCAATTCACTCATGAACCATCACCATGGTCGCTTGTGCTCTTCTCTCCCCTGTTTTGATTTCTCTACCTCCCCCTCCCTTGAAGAATGCCTCTGATTTGTAGTTGCCTGCTAATTTTTTTATTATTGTTATTTTTTCCCTGATCCCTTATTTGGTTCTCCTATATTCCTCCTATAAGTGAAACAATTTGGTATTTTTCTTTTTCCTTCTGGCTTATTTCACTGAGCACTATCCCCTTTAGCTCCATCCATGTTGCTGTGAATGGTATTCTTGCTTTGTTATTAAATTTGAAATGGAGAAAACTCTTGAAATTGTAGAATTTTCTATGTATACCTAGGCTGAGATTTAAAATCTAAAAGAGCCATCAGAATGTTAACTTCTTGTTGTGCCTGTTAGATATACACTTATTTATGGTAAAGCAAAGCATCATCCAAACTACAGAATCACTCCATTGTCTTTACATCTCTGTTTTCCAGTTTTGAGTAAGAGCTTTAAAATGTATTTAAAAGTATCCTAAAGGAATATTACCTTCTTTCCTAATTTTTCTCCAAACTGAAGAAATCAAAATTTCTGTATCTTATTGTAGTTTATTTTTATTTTAAAAATAGTAGTTTATTTTTAGTTTTTGAATAATGACTGTTGTTAACAAGAAAGTACTCAAATATTATTACAGGGAAGGACTATTGGCCATATTTCATATTAATCCCACGGTCTGAACAAAGTATTGTTTACCTTCTCCCCATCAGCACTGCCCCAACAAGTTACAATACAGCTCAGTGCACTAACATGTCTGTCTTCCCAACATCTCTTAAAAGAAAATTGAGACAAATTGTGCATATCTGGGTTATACAGGAATGAGAACATTTCATAAAGCATGTTTTTATGGATTCTCCTCACTAAATAATTCAATGTTCTCTCTTAAGAGTTAAGATATTTGGAAATCAAAACCCTTAACATATTCCATGGCAAGTTGTTGTAGTAGTCTTTCCTTTTTTTTCTCTTTATTTTCAAAGCAACCTACCTCAAAATTTTTTTCAACTGCCCCAGGAATGGAGTAACAGAATCACTTACAGGAGACTTCAAACTCACTTTAATTAATGCCTGGCATGTCAGGATTGCTGATGACTCTATGCCAAGGTGCCATAATTATGGGCAAAAAGAGGGAGTGACTTATTCATTGCAGAAAATCAGAGATCAGGACAATATTTTGAAGAATCGTTTTAAAGAAGACAAGCCAATTATATAAGCAGTTTATCAAACACTCTAACTCCTTTGCTATCTTCATTTCCCAAGTTGAAACAAAACAGGTCTTTAACAACTTCTAAATGGAAGGTAACAAGGCCAAGGAGTTGGTTCAGTTCTAAAGTTCCAGTTGTATGAACAGTAGAAGTATTTGAATAATAGCAATGAATCTGCCTCCCTAAAACAGACTGTGAAACAAGTGCTGTATTTTGGAAGTTGTGTTTTCAAATAAATAAACATTTGGGCAGGCCCAGATGAAGTGGTGTTTATTCATTGGAAGAGTGTAAATACAGCTGGAAAATCAATTGCCACCTCAGCCTCAAAATTCAATCATGTTCCCCATTGTTAAGATCTGTCCAGATACTCAGGTTCTTGCCTAAATGTACAAACTTTGTTTGAAACAAATTTAGTTTGCCAATTTTTAGTCTAATGACTCTTCTCAAGCTTCCCAACTTAGTGCCAGTATTTACTGAGAACATTCTGAGCATGAGGCATTGTTTTTATGAAATTTCCCTAGCTTTAGGGAAAACCTAGGATGATCCAGTAAAAATATAATGTGAGCCACATATATGAGCCAGACATATAATTTTAAATTTTCAAAAAGTAGCCATATTTTTTTAAAAAGTCACAGGCTCTCTGCTCTTTCCAATTCCACTGCTACCCCTTCTTGTTCCAGCCGCATCCCTGAGACACCATGGTTAATAGACTGGGTGACTGGTCATCAGGACTACTTTTAACTATAGCAAAATGGGTATTGTTACCATCAGTGACCCCTTCATTGATCTCACCTACATGGATCTGCGTGATCCAGTATGATTCTACTCATGGCAAGTTCAGTGACACAGTCAAGGTTGAGAATGGGAAGCTTGTCATCAATGGCAAACTCATCTCCATTTTCCAAGAGCAAGATCCTGCCAACAGCAATTGGGGAGAGACTTTTGAGTGAGCTACCTGGGGTGACCTGTGAATGCTAAATCTACTTCTCTAGATTGAGGAGACTGGAGATAGCTGGCAGTGAAGGGGTAGGTTTGAAATAGCAAGAGCTGTGTCTTATTTGGCTTCTTTGGTTGATAACAGCTATTCTGCTTATCTTTTTGTTCTACCAGTCTTGCTTCCCTGGAGTTTCAAAATGGTGCTGGCTCTCCTTGTCTTTACAAGGCAGTTGGAGATTTATAAGCTCCCCCAAGCTTCTTTACCATCACATTCCTTCCAGCATCCCATATCATAGCGTAAGGCATCTCAGAACTGCTGCTGTTTGGAAATTCTCCATCGAGTCTCAGAGCTCTCCTAGCAGAGTGCATTTACAAGCTATCTTCTGGCAGCCACACACATACACACTCGCCCCCATGCCATCAGTCTTATGTTGCTTCTGACTGACATATTTTTTCACTACTATCTAATCCAAAAACAACATTAATTATCCTTCTGCTTACAATTAGCCATCTGAATTCAGGCCTGTATTTCCCCAAAGAAATCCTCCCCCATGTAAGTTTCTGGGTCATAACATATGAAGAGTAAATGTCCTAGAAGTAATATTCATGTAGATAGAAGTGGAATTGAAAGCAGGCTATAGGAGACCAGCATATACACTCTATAGTGACTTCAGTCAGCAAAGCCAAAGGACAACTAGAAGCTTAGACTCTCTGGAGTGTTACTTGTTCATTCATTCATTCCACAAAACATATTGAGATCCACAGGCATTGCTGTGGATTGCAAATACAGCAGAGAACAAAACAGGTAGGGTCATGAAAGACCCCCTTCATCTTAGGCAAGACTGACAGACTAAATAAATGAGTAGGTGTTATTGAGAATAATAAGGCAGCATGAGAGAGCTGGGGAATGCTTTCTGTGCATTCTTACTGTACTGAAATGATCTCCCATAAGTAGAAGGCCTTGTATTTCTAGAGGACAGAGCAAAGATTGGCTGAGAGAATTTAGAAAACAACCTAGCCGAAGCTCCTGGCCCAAGTCTGTAGAATGACTTAAATGGCAGGACTGGCAATCTTTGTGGATTTACTTATTTGGTGGCTCTTCCTTTTTAAGATTTGTCAAAATACCTTAAGAAAAATGGTACTGATCACACTTTACATTAGTGGAAATAGCAGGAAATGGAGATTTCATTTTTACAAAGTAGATTACTTCCCCCCAACTAGCTCATCTCTCAAGCTCATTGGACTCTCATTACTGACCACTCCCAAAGGTCACATCTGGAATCCAAAGGTTACTTCCAGATAAGGCATCCAGGGCCATCCTTAGACAGGTTGTTCTCCAAGATAGGAATTTCTCCTCCATACTTGTGCTTTCCCCAGTGAACAATTTAGAGTCATTCAGAGGCACCACTGTTTCCTCTGCTGATGTAGAATTTTGGGATTTGAATCTGCAGGTGAAGAAAGTGGCAAGCTCAGGTTGTGATTAACTTGGCCTGGGCTGGAATGATATATTGATTCTTCTAGGCTCTCTCTATTTCATTCACTCTTTCTCACTACTTCACCCAATGTCTATTCATCACCCTTTCTTCCATCATCTTGTCTCCCTCTCCTCCTTTGCCCCTGTCCCTCTCTCCTTTTTATCTCCCCTCTGGACACCAAGTTACAAGTTGGAATCCCTGTTTTCGCTGCCCTCTGAACTCTTGGCTGTATCTATTGCAATTCTCTGCTGGCTTTTCTTATGGTTTCAGACATTCAGTATCTTCCGCAGTTTTTTCATATATTCTGCTTCTCTGCCAAATCTTTGTGGGCTCTCCCATGTCTCTTTTTGCTTTTCTTTCCAGAGAACTCAGTTTTCCACCCCTCCACTCTCACGCATTCCTTCATCCAAAACAGTAGTCACTGTACACTAGGTTCTAGACTAAAAGTTTGAGATGTGCCCAATCCCTCCAACTCAGTATAGTGAGGAGGATAGGCCTGAAACCAAGGCAGGGGCCCAGATTGAGAGGTAAGCAGGGTCTGTTTGAACAAAGGAGAAAGATGACTTCTCTGGCTGCAGGGAGGCTCCAGGCTGTTCAGAGAAGGGTGGAGAGAACTATTCTGGTCACAGTGAACAGCATAAATAAAATAGAGGAGGCATCAAGAACATGGTGTGTCTTTGGAATTTTGTGTCACTGATGCTAATGAGGACAGAAAGAATGGTGGAAGATGAGGTAGCTTGTGACCCGACCACCAAGGGGAAGGACAAAGCAATTATATGATTTCCTTTAATCCTTACAACAATACCTTCCAGATTTGACTAGTTCTACTTTGCATGTGAGGAGCCTGAGGCTTGTAGAGAACTGACAAGTGGGAGGCAGCCAGATAAGAGCAGAGGTTAACAGCATAGGCTCTAGAGTCCTGGTTCCCATTCCTAGCACCATTCCCTTTTGCTAAAAAGGAATGACAATGCCAGAGATTACTTCGTGGGTGGGAGGACATCAGGAGGATTCAGTTTCAAAGTATCTGGGCAGGGGCCTCCTTGGTGGCCAAAGGCGTTGAGTCTGGGTTCAGTCCCCGGCCAGGGGGCTTCCCATAGGGTGCAGCAGACCTGCCCGCTGCTCCCCTCAGCAGTGTATTTCAGTAAATCTGCCTGTTCTGCTTCCCACTCCGCCTCTGGTAAATCCTTTTACACACACCGCCACCCTACACCTCTGGTCTGTACCCCAGTTCTTCTATGCAAAAATAAATAAATCTTTTTTTAAAAAAAAAAGTATCTGGGCAATTAATGTTAGCTTTTAAATGACAGAACCAGGATCAAACCCTGCTCTCTGAGTTTAAGGTCCCTGTGATTTTTGTGTATACCCTGCTGCCTCCATTGATTGGGAAGAATTTAGACATGATCTCATAGGTAATGGGGAGCATTGTTGTTTAAGGGGGTAGGGATGGTTTGGACTCGTTTGTTTGGAAGATGATCACATGGAGAAGACCTGAGGACAAGGTCATCCAGAGCAAGGAAGGTAGGGAAAGGAGTAAGAGGACCAATGGAGGCCTCGTGTTGGATGGCTGACGGGGTGGACATGGTGTGAATGTCAGGCAAGTCACAGTTCCTGTTTTAAATCCTTCAGTGGCTTCTCCTAACCAGCATAGAAAATCCCTCATCCCAGTTTACAGAGTCCATCACGCCCTTGTTTACTGCCCTATTTTCACCTGCCTCTCCCTCAACATCCCTGCACCTGAGACAGACCGCACGTGAGGCCCCGAGGCAAGTGACTCAGTATACATCTCTCTCTGCCGTACCCCACCCTGTCCAGTCACTCCTGTGAACAGTCATCATTTTCCTTTCTTTGTCTCACTTCTCAGCACAAATACTGCCAAGCTGTTATCTCTTAACTCAGTAAGCCTGCCCGCTCACTCACGCAAACCTGTCTAGCCTCTCAGTCACCTTCCCGGCACTTCGTTTTTATTCCTCTTCACCCAGTGCCAACTACTCCCCCACACAGGAACCTATCTCTCACTGATTTCCTTCCACAGGACAGCTGATCATTTAACTTAGGAGCTAAAGTTGTGTATACCCCCAGCAAAAAGGAATAAAAGGTGTTGGATTGTTCTAAAGCTATGTAAAGAAATCCCAGGGTTCCTGGAGTTTCTGAAATGTCATAACCTAGGATAATGCTGGCTCTTATCTCAGTATATGTAAATTGTTGCCCTTCATGTCAATTTTTGTTTTTCCCCCAAGCTGAGAGCTCCTTGAGTCCAAGCATGGGTCTGACTGTAGATGGCTACAGTCGGTATTTCTCGAATAAATGAAAGACTCCCTGTATTTCATGTACCACCGTTCTCCCACATTGTGCAATGCCAGAAAAGCACACCCTATGATCCCCGCCGTTGTCCGGTCCTCCCACAAGTCCAACCAGCCTCCCAGAGTAGGGGAAGTTTCTCCCATTCCGGTTCGCCTCCTTTTATAGATCATAAGCAGCTCTCGGGGTGCAGTTTACAGTTGTAGCCACCAGAGGGCTCTTCTAAAAGTAGGTAGTCCCATGAGCAACTTCTCGAAGAGCAACACCTGTGCAGTTGGGAGCAGGCTCTTTGATTAGTTTCATACTGAATCAGTATGTGCTCTGTCCATTATGAGGCTCTCAGAGAAAAAGTTGGTCCTATTGTATCATTACAGAACTACATTTCCCCCTATCCCCAACAATATATTAGGAAAATATAATTTTCTCTAAGATAGGGACAGAAAAAAATGGACTTGATATTAAGCTAATCTGCATGCTACACAGGACTTTTTGAGGGAGAATGGGTCCCTGAGTGTGGCATGAAGACTGCCAGCCCACCCTCTGCCCTGGGTGTCAGCCCTGCCTGCCCGGGGTGCTCTACTCCAGCCTCAACTCACCCTGCACACCTGCTTCTTTAAGCAGAGAACTCTGGACTTGGAAGGTTACTTGGGCAAATCACAATTTTTTTGACCCAAACTGCTTCGTAAGAAAATGGGAATGCAAACACATTGGTCTTACAGAGCTGTGTCAGTAAAAGAGCAAATGTATGTGAAGGTCTGTGAAAAATGTGGACCCCTTTGCCACCTCCATTTTCCTACCTACACTGTTTTCCAGGATTAGGTAAAGCACAAAAAATAAGCATATAACAACAATTATAACAGGTCAAAAAGGTTTTTGAAGTTTGAAGGGAAATAGTAGCAGAACATCTCAAGTTTTTAATGATTAAATATAAATTACTCTTTACATTGTGTAAGATAAACTGCTATTAGCCATCACAAAGTGATAACCCCCCCCCAAATTGCTTCAAAAGTCAGAAGAGAAATAATCATTAAGAGTTGTTCTCTTCTAGACCTAAATTTTTACTTCCTTCTGTGATGGACTCAATTTATTTCAAAACACTTTGCCATAGTAAATGACAATATTTTTCCTGACTATTTTGTCCTGGTATCGGTAGATATTTACTTGGCTCACTATCGTCAAGGTGGTAATGTTCTGTGTCTCCAAGACTCTAGATAATCTGAAGGGAGGGAAACACCATCTCCGGGTGCGGCCTGCTGACATCCCTGTTGCTGAGAGAGCATCTTTGAATTACTGGAGAACATGGAAGTGTATCAGTAAACCCTCTGAATTTCCTATCAAAAGCCCAGCCTTTACAGGTATATTCCCTTTAGGAAGGCCTGACCCTTCCTAAAGCCCACACCAGTGTTCCTTGTCCTCATCCTAACAGAAGTGCCCTCCATCCAGAGGACCCTCGTTTCTGAAATAGTTCTACATGTTTTCTCTACTGCTCTGGCATCCCCAGCCCTCCCAGTGGCCGCTTACCTGCTGGAGTGAAACATTCTCCCCTGTGTCATTTCTCTGCATTCTGGCTTTACTTGGAAGGCTGGGCTGCATTCCATCCCCTCCTGTAGTCGGGTAATTCCACCAACCTTTTTAATCACCTTTAACCACCACAAAAAGAATGTCCCCATTGATCACTGTTTGATGGTTCCTTGCGGCTAGGTTGACCTATCTGGGATGCCAGAATAGCTATTCATGATTATTGATGGGTTATGACCTTCCAAGAGTGTCAAAATGATCTATTTTGTCTATAGACCATAGTGGTTGGGTTGATCAATTAGAAAGAACCAAATGGGTAAACAATATGCATTTAATGACTTTCGGTATATAAGTGAAAGTGTTACAACATGTCCCACTGCCTTTCACTGCAGAAGAAATAGATTTCCATGTTCTGTTTCCCCATACTCCTGTCAAACCATAGGGTTATATCTGAAAAGGGTGAGAAAAGAAAAAGATGGCAGGGGCCATCTCGGGGTGATCTCTCCAGCTTCCTCTGGGGCCCCTGGGTGAGGGAGAGCCCCGCTGACCTCTGAGAGCCCTAGCCTCTGGGGGCTGGTGACACCCTCTGCGTGCTGTCTTCCAGGCCTGCATGATAAGGCACCTTTGGGGCTCATGGACACACCGCTGTTAGATACGGAAGAGGAAGTACACTACTGTTTCCTGCCCCTAGACCTAGTGGCCAAGTATCCGAGCCTGGTGACTGAGGACAACCTGCTGTGGCTAGCTGAGACTGTGGCCCTGATCGAGTGCGAGTGCAGCGAGTTCCGCTTCATTGGTGATTGCTCTGTCCTGGGGTGGTGTGGGGGGAGGACCGTGTGGGGCATCCAGTGAAGGGGAGTTGGGGGGCTCATCTGTCTCTCTCCTCCCTACAACCCATGGCGGGGAGGTCCAGTTTGGTGCTCAGGCCTCAGGAGCTTGACTGGGAAGAGTGATAGAGGCATGACAGAGCCTTCCAGAAGGACCGTGAATTCCCAGTATTAGACTCCTACTGGCCTCAAGGCTATTTTATTCCCTGTTCATTTGGGGATGGCCTGGGTGTAAAGGAGCCACTGGAAGCTTCCTGATGGTGTCAGGACTACAGGCTTTGGTGTGAAGGGCTAAGCCACAGACTCCAAAGTCAGCATCTCTTTGCTCCGCACATATGTAACCGAGCTCCAAGCTTACTTTCTTTCACCATAAAATGAGGAAATAGGGTTGTTTCAAAGGATGGTTTTTACCTGTTCTTACTGCCACTAACTCATAACGAAAGGGAAGGAGGGTGGATGGTAGAAGTTTCCATAAAATCACTGTGGAATTATCTACTTAAGCTAGTGGCCTAAGGAGGGATGAGATTTTCAACCTGGACAGGAGCACCCCTCCTGTCACTGGTGGGGACGTGAACTGAATACCTCTTTGATTCCAAGATGCTGCTGCCTAAATGGATGGGGCAGGATTCATCCAATTTGAGGGGCCCAAATGCCTGGAACCCCAGCATTCATATGCATAGTTATCTGGAAAGTTGTCTGTGATATGCTTCTGAATCTCCAAGTTAATTCACACAGGACATTAGCGTTGGCTCCATCTCTGCCTCCCACACTGCAATCGAGGCAGGGAAAAACTACAAGTGCCACCTGCCAGCCCAGGCTCGGCCAGGCCCTTCCTCTCTAAGCTGCAAGACAACTCCCTCTTTTGGAATGACCTGCTCTTGGGTCAAGACTCAGGTAAGTCTCAGGGCTAGTGTGCTCACCAGGAGGGCCTGGCTTGAGAGCCCCAAGCCAGGCCACGGGAGGCCACACCCCTGGACTCAGGAGAAAAGTGATGTGGGAGCTTTCACCTTGAAACCAGAGACTCAAGGTTAATCTAACCAGGTATGTTTAGAAATTATTTCAGAACGAGGAGAGCCTAGGATAAGTTGCAGCACCAAAGACCTGTCAAAATCTGGACCTACAGTTAAGTCAGAAATAACCCGTTAACTCATTTTACTCCCTTTTGTTTTTCAAGTGAATTTTCTCCGCTCACAGAAGATTTTACTACCAGACAACTTCTCCAACATAGATGTGTTAGAAGCAGAAGTAGAAATTCTGGAAATCCCTGAGCTCACAGAAGCTGTACGGTTGTATCGGATGAACATGGGTGTGTTACCATGGAAACCGTACCCTTCCCTTGACATTCTGGGGTGGTTGGACTTGAGAGCAAAAAGCCAGTAACAAACATTTCCCTTCCTTAGTCACCCTGGGTTTTGGGAAGTGGTGAGAGAAGTGGGTGTTTGGGCGGACCTAGACCTGAGAAGAGAAATCCAACCTGAAACCCTGTGTCCTGTCTGCTCGGCCTCCCCACTGAGCTGTGGCAGCTCTGCGCAGCCTGGGTGGGAACCCAGATCGGAATGTCCTGGGGAGGGAGGTTGGGCCCAAGGGCCGGGTTTCTCCGTGCAGGGGTGGTCTGCCCTGCTTGTGGGAGTGGCCAGCCGAGGAACACGCAGCACTCTCCCACCACTCCCACCCTTCCTCTTCTAGGCACAGCTGGAAGGCATGGGAAATGCGAGGGCCAGTTCCCCACTAGTGCTTCAGTCAGCCCACCCACTCCCAGCTCCCCTTGCCTCCCACTGGAAGCCCTGGCTGCTTTGCCTGTTTACGAGATTTCCTGACTCTGGTTCAGGCCAGGTTTCCATGCTCTTGGCCTTACCTTATTCCACATTGTTTGCCCGTCTTCCCATCCCCCGAATCCTCACATCTGTGGAAGCTACTGTGCTCATTGCAGGGAGCTAGCTGCCGGAGTGTGGCCTCAGCTGACATTCTGAAAATGCCTAAAACTCTCTCACACGTGAAGTTTGCACACCAGACATTTAGCCCATGGGAAAAGGCCTTTCCCTGTCTTTAGGGCCCAATCTCCTCTCCAGGCAAATAGAGTCCCAACCTATTTGATAGTAGTAACCTGAGACCTGCAGTAGGTCTCAGGAGCCTGTCCCAGAGCCTTACAGTCTACTTAAGAAGGTTTGAGTTAATCCTCTCCCCCAAGAGCTTCCGTTCCTCCGAGATCTTAGTGATTGAGGTGCCTGCTTCACACGAGCTGTGTGGAGATGGAAGGGTTGTGTGTTTGCCGACAGGCTCTGTAAGCCATATAGAAGCCCCTAAGTGCGAAGCATGGTTTGCCTTTTATAAAGCAGCATGACGAAGGGAAGCAACTCCAGTGGCCATGGAAATGGACAGACTACTCTCATAGCATAGCTCTGTTCTTGCCTAGTTTTGTAGTTTGGGTCAAGGTGCTTAACTACCCTCTCAGGACAGCTTCCTCATCTGTGATACCAGGATAGCTCTACCCCTCTGCTGCTCGAGGATTACAGATGATCCATGAAAACTGCCCAGCAGCTTGTCCGCCAGCCCCTGTTGCTGCTGGGAAGGTCCTGTGCATTAGGCACTGTGTCCACAGCAAGAGGACAAGGTTCCACCCATGGGCCAGCAACTCAAAAGCCCAACCTGAAAGTAACACCACTATGTCTCTTGGGAAACATCTGCCCAGGAACAATAGGGGCTATCAGTCCCAGAATCCTGTAGCACACGTCCAGTTCTGTGCTTGTTTTGTCCACAAATAGAACAGAGCTTGGAACTATGGGAGATCCCTGCAGAGGCTGGAAGGAGGTGACTACTACATTGAAATTTAAATGTTAGTGATGCAGCAAGTTACCTCCCCCACCGCCCCACCTCCCAGCCAATATAGTTTTGTTGAAGATTTATTTATTTATGCATACAAGAGCTGGGGTGTAGGCCAGAGGTGTGGGGGTGAGAGGATTCATCAGAGACAGGGTGGGGAGCAGAACAAGCAGATCTATCGAAATACGCGGAGCAGCGGGCGAGATAGGAGCCGTGTGGGTCAGCTCCCTGGCTCGGAATCAAACTCTTGTCGCAGTGGCTGCTGGTAGCTTCAGAGTGCTGAGACTTAACCTCTGCGCCACCAGGGAGGCCCCCAGCAAATATAGTTTTGACTTCTAAACCTGAATATACAAAAAAAGAACTATACCGATTTTCAAAAGAACCTGTTTTGGGTTGAACAAGGAAATAACTCCTTCTAAGTTTCTTCAACACTAATTCAAAGCAGCAGTAGGAGCGAGACCAAAAGCTTCTGATACTTATGACCATGAGTCACCCCCTTCTCTCTGGCACAGGTGGCTGTTCCCGGACCTCTTGTCCTCCCCTGAGTCCTGGGAAGGGGGGCCGTGCAGCAGGCCTGGAGTCCGTGAAGCCACTATACATGATGGCCCTGGGTCTGCTTGTCAAGTACCCAGACTCTGCACTGGGACAGCTCCGCATCGAGAGCACGCTGGATGGAAGTAGACTGTACATCACCGGGAATGGGGTCCTCTTCCAGCATGTCAGGTAAAGCCCTCCGTAGAGAACAGCTTAGTCCCATTCAGGCTGGGCTTTCCCTTTCTCTAAGGACCAGCCTGGAGCCTTGCCCAGGAGCCAGGAGAAGTAGTATCCTTGGGGGCGAATCCATCATTGTAGCCACTCCCACCACCACCATGGTCCACCTCTGGGCGAGGGCCTCTGAGGAGAAAGCTGGTGCCAAGGACTAAGGGTTACCATGGTTCGAAGTCTTCTGACCTCTTTATATATATTTTTAAAGACTTATTTTTACTTATGCATACAAGAACTGGGATATAGGCCAGAGGTGCAGGGGTGGGGGTTGGGTGAGAGGCTTCACCAGAGACAGAGTGGAGAGCAGAACAGGCGGATCTACTGAAATACACTGCTGCGGGGGGCAGTGGGTGAGACAGGAGAGTCTGTTGCACTCTGTGTGTTATCTCCCTGGCCAGGGATTCAATTCATGCTGCAGTGGCTGGTGACAGCTTGATAGTGCTGAGACTTTAACTTCTGTGCCACCAGGGAGGCCTACTTTATATTTTTGTCCTCAGTAAGCCATTGCTCCAATTCTAGCCCTACGTGGAAGTCCAAGGTAACCAGGCAACAGTCAGGTATTCCCCCACCCCCACCCCAGCCAGGTGAATCCTCCTACAAGGGTCTTCCTCCTATCCTTGGAATGCCACTGATATACAGAAAGCAAGCCACGCAGCCTTCCCAGAGGAGGTGATACCAGGCTTTCTGCCTTGAAGCACATGCTCAGAAGTCCCCATTAGTGCAAGCGCATGGATTCCAACTGATTTTTAGAAGAGTAAATTGAAGTCAGAGTAGAGCTACTCTCTTGGGGTCACAAAATACACTGGTACCAAAAGTAAAGGTAGAGTGGGTTTTCTTGAGCCCCTGGCATCAGGGTCAACCAGCCCCAAATGCACTTACCCCAATATTGTCACTCTGGGCATTTTTTGGATCACACCATAATCCATGTGCCCCAAAGATGTCCCACTCCAGATGTCACAGAGGGCAAAGTACCTCTGAAATTTAGAGGCTTGATGTTCCGATCCCCAGCCCCTTTCCTGGGCACCAAGGTATTAGTAATCTCTCAAGACAGTGGCTGATTGCCACACAGCGACTGCCAAGTCTTGGGCAAATACCTGTGGGGGCAAGAAGACAGTGGCTGGATCCCAGCTTGGCTTCTGAAAGCTGAGACACGGCCTAGAGGCTTGCAATCGGATGATTTCAAGGGCTTTGCTGAAAGAGGTCTAGCTCAGCCCCAAAAGTGTGAGCCTGTGTGTTCAATCCTGCAGTCCTACAAGGTATCGCCGGATTTCTGGTTAATCAAGGAGATGTTGTTAGTGACCATGAGTTTGAGCAGGTGTTAGGACAAGACACTGGAGACACAGAAAGCTGACAGTCTGGGTTCTTGTGGGGTACAGTGCTGAGGTTCTCTGTGTCGGGTCTTTCCTCTGGTCAGGAACTGGCTCGGGACTTGCCGGCTGCCCCTGACTGAGACCATTTCTGAGGTGTACGAGCTCTGTGCTTTCTTGGACAAGAGGGACATCACCTACGAGCCGATGAAAGTGGCACTAAAGACTCATCTGGAGCCGAGGACACTGGCACCCGTGGATGAGCTTAGTAAGTGAGGAAGCTTCTCGGTTTGAATTCAGTATTAAGGGAGGGTCTAGGGGATTGGAGAGGAAAGATGAGGCTCACTGCGGCCAGGTACTATAGATGGAAGAAGAAAGGAAAACCAGCCCACCATTTGTGGGGTTTGCCTAAAAGGAAATTTTCACATAAAGTAAGCCCTCCTCACCCCAAGCCCACAGTAGCCTGGGGCATAACCTACTCTGTACAGACTGAGAAGTACAGGCTGACCCCATGTGGGTGTACAGGTTGTACACCCAGGGCCGCGCCTGTTCCGACCCTGCAATCCAACACCCTGCTCACTTGGTCCTCACAGCCATCCAGGCAAGAACAGTCCCCGGATTAATGTAACAGATGAAGCAGAGGCTCAGGGAGGTAACTTACTTCAATTATAGAATTAGATAATGGTCAAGCTGGGGTTTGAATCTACGTCTAAAGCCAGCTTTGTTTGCCTCTAACCTCTTACTAATAATTTTGATGTCAGGTTTAAGCTGTGTAATTCTCATTCACCAACATTCAACATTTGTTGAGCACCTATCATGTACCAACGCAGGATAGACCTGGCGGTACAGAAGTGAGCTAAACAGATCCAGTTCTTATCTTTAGGGAGTTCCTCATTTAATTATGTACCTTTTGTCTCTTAATTATATAACCTAGTTATCTACCCTTCACTCATTACAGCGCTCATTAGAAACCAGTTCCCAAACATCAGAACAAAAACCTAAATATAGTTACCCCCAAGGAAAGGTCATGCGTACCTCTTCCCAGAAGAAAATCCCATTCTCCAAACATGCCTAGAGACTGGTCTCTGAAGAATTGACAGTGAGCTCGTTCTATGACTTTTGCCAAATCACAAGCACAATACAACCAGAAACCAGAGCCGTTGGCAATATAGATAGGTAGGAACACCAGCCCAGGTTCCTTGAGGTGGGTAAGGGGAAGAGGAGCAATGTCACTGGGGTTGAGATTCCAGAGAGCTGACCCCTACTCCACCCCACCCCCCCACCCCCCAGAGTCACCAGTTAACCCTCAAAGCCACCATTCTAGACCTACCTTACCACCAAGGAAGCCATAAAGTGAGCCACGGGAAACTGGAGTGGCAGAAAAAGTTAGTGTTCAGGGATTTCTGCTCACAGCAGGCCACACAGAGACTGATGCCGATAGACTTAACGTGCAGTACTTTATTGACCCAGTTGCTCTACCTTATTTGCCTTCTGGCCATGAGATATGTTCCCTCTCATTGATTTCCTTAGATGAGGAGTGGTCCGCGGAAATCACCGTTTATTCCCCTCAACAGATCATCAAAGTATACGTTGGGAGCCATTGGTACGCAACCACGCTGCAGACCCTACTGAAGGTACTGCTGCCCCTGGCTGCCCGCCTCACCCTCTGGCTTCTGCTTTGAAACCTGTCACCTGACACCCACACAGCCTCTGGCACTTGCTTAGGTCCAGGACTTTCGTCTTTATCCTTGACCAAATTGCTCTTAGCATATAAACAGTTTCCTGGGAAGGTCCTCAAGTGTTTGTGGAGGAAGCAGAACAATCCGAGGAGCCTGGCTCAAACAGGCGGTAAGGTGCCTCACCAGGGTGGTCTAGGGGCAGGCAAAACTTGACCCACGTGAAGATGAAGGAATTTCTCCTTGTGTGCTCCCTTCCCCACTCTGGCTGCCTATGGCTGACAAGACAGGGAGGTGAGAACCCCAAAACCTCTGTTCTACAAGGGTCAGGAAAAGAAAGTGAGAGAGTGGCCTCCGTGGTGGCATAACAGGTCACAGCACAATGTCACAGCACTATAAAGCTATCCAGAGCCACTGCAGCATGAGTTCGATCCCCGGCCAGGGAGCTTCCCACATGGCACAGCAGCCCTCCCCTGCCTCACCCACTGTTCCCCTCAGCAGTGTACTTCAGTTGATCTGCCTGTTCTGCTCCCCGCTCTGTCTCTGGTGAATCCTCTCACCACCCTCTACCTCTGACCTACACCCCAGTTCTTGTATGCGTAAATAAATAAATCTTTGAAAAACAAAAAAGGTGAAAGAAGACTGAGACCTGCTCTTTACTAATGACCTAGTCTTTTAACTCACACACTAAGAGTCCATCTCCTTGCAGTATCCAGAACTGCTGTCCAACCCTCAGAGAGTGTACTGGATCACATATGGGCAGACCCTGCTGATCCACGGTGATGGCCAAATGTTCCGACACATCCTCAACTTCCTAAGACTTGGGAAACTGTTTTTGCCATCTGAATTTAAGTAAGTGAACAAATCGAATGACGGTACCCATCATCCCTCCACAACAAAGGAAGCTTGAGTTTGCAGCCTCAGGGAAGTGGTTATATTTATTTCCAACATGTGAATTGCTGTCCAAGGCAGCAACTTTGGAGGCTTACGCCCCACTGGCACGCCCAGGTGCCCAGTCCAAGATCTCTTTGTCGTTTGCAGGGAATGGCCCCTCTTCTGCCAGGAGGTGGAGGAGTACCACATCCCCGCCCTCTCAGAAGCCCTTGCCCAATGTGAGGCATACAAGTAAGGAAACTTCGCTCCAGGCCCCATGTTTTAGAGTTTGGACTTTAACATTCTTCTTGGGAATCCTTTCCTAAGTCCCACCTCCTTGGGGTCAAGAGGGTGGAGCAAGCCCAGGAGTGGATTTGACCTAAGCGAAGCCAGTGAAGATCCCCTTCTTCCCGCGCTGAAAACCATACCTGACCAGCTGGTCCATGAGCTGGTGGAAGCTTCTGCTCACGCACCAACCCTCTTGGCACCTGCAGGTCATGGACCCAGGAGAAAGAATCCGAGAATGAAGAAGCTTTTCCCACCAGGAGACTGCACGTGGTGACAGAGGGGCCAGGGTCACTCGTGGAGTTCGGCAGACATGCTAAAGCAGTAAGCCCCAGCCTCCTCTGGTCTTGCAGTGCCCTCAGAGCATTACCTAGGGCTCAGAGGGCAGGTCCACTGCCCGGGGCATGGCAGAACGGGCCTCCATGGGTTCCTAGCTCAGTAACTACTCCCTGAACCTTGAAGGAGACAGGGAAGCGTTGGCCATTTGCGCCTGGGAAGCTGCTGCTATGTCCCTTCAGAGTGTAAGAGGCCCCTGCACGGACACCAGCCCCACTCAGACTGAGCAAAGCTCAAATGGCTGCCCCGTGCCGTGGCTGGGGTTGTTCTGGGTGAACAAGCGAAGTCTTGGAAGCCCAGCTTTTTAGATCTCGGGGAGGCATCGGCATGGAAGCACAGCGTGCCCAGAGCTGCTGTGCACTTCTTCCCTAGGCCACAGCCTGCGTGCCTGGCGACTTCCAGGACTGCAGTGACAAGACTCCATGGAGTAAGGCCAAGGGGACTCTGGCCAGGTCTGGCCAGATGGAGGATGCTGAGCAGTACTCCCGGACCTTCCAGGTGTCCCTATGCCGAGGTGCCAAGCGGGTGGGCAATCCCAGCACATATTCCCACTGTCCTGGCCTCTGTACCAACCCCAGCCACTGGGGGGCCCACCCGGAGAGTCCCCCTAAAAAGAAGTGCACTGCTGTCAACCTCACACAGAAATCTGAAACCAAAGACCCTCCTGTGACCCCCATGCAAAAACTCATCTCCCTGGTGAGGGAGTGGGACATGGTCAATTGCAAACAGTGGGAATTCCAGCCACGGTCAGTTCCCCGGAGCAGTAACTTAGAGGAGGGCGCCCCGCAGCTCCCATTGGGAAACGAGGCTGCTTCCCAGCCCAGCACCTCAGCTTCCTGGAAAGGCCATTCCACAGTCTCAGAAAAGGACTCAGGCCTGCAGACAGGAACTGGAGCCAAAGAGAAGGGACCAGAGCCAACCTTCAAGCCATACTTTCCCACAAAAAGAGCTGTCGCGCTGAAGGACTGGGGCAAACAGAGACCAAAGGAGACAGGTGAGTCCTGTCCCTTCTTGACCTGAGTTTCATTTATAAGAAGGCAGATCTTGCCCAAGAGCACAGAGGGAGTTAGTGATAAATTAAAACTGGACCCATTGACTCACGGTGCCAGCTCTACCAAGCACCAGACACAGAAACGACGAGCACGCTGGTGTGGCTGGGGGGACCGAGAGACCACATAAGCATGTTGGAAGAGGGTGTCTGGAGCAGTAGGAGCACAGGGAGACTGGAGACTGGGGACTGGACAGGGGGAGGAAGGAGAAGCAAGCTGGTGGTCCAGCTGGAGACCAGGCCGCACATGGAAGTGACGGGAGAGAAGGCCGAAGACATACGTAGTCAGGACAGGCCTTGTGGGCCAACTTCGGAACCTGGCACTTTATTCTGATCCTAAGCGGAGTGCGCAGCACTGAAGCATTTTAAACAAGGGAGCAGCAGCAGCAGGAGGGGAAGTATTAGAAACCCCAAGGTCATTCTAGATGAAATAGGTTAGGCAATTGGAGGAGGAAGCAGGGAAGGACTGGGCCAAGGAGGAACCAAGTTTCTGTCTTGGGTGATTGCATGGGGGTGCGCCATTACTGAGGTGGGATGAATATGAGGACTTGGAGAGCAGGACACGCTGTGTCAGAGTTGCTGAGGGACAGCCAGGGGGAGGCGGCCAGGAGATAGGACCTGTGGGGATGGGGCTGAGGAGGGAGGTGTGGAGACAGTCCAGGGAGAGAACTACCATGATAGGATTTTTCCTCTGCTCCCTCAAAGTCCTTCCTATGACATTGTCACCTCCCTGAAAGTTACTCACGCCCTACTTGGAGGGGCTGTCTTCATCTGTAAAGTGGGTCCATGAAGTGTACCTTTCAGAGTGGACATGCATAAAAGGCCCTCTCTTTTTACAGTTTTGGAAAGATTTCCAGTCCTGAGCAGGGTTATTGGCCCTGTTTGATACCACTCTTAGTTCAACAGAGGCATTAAGAGAGTTCTTTGGAGTTCTGAAATTTAGGATTTGTCATGCAAGGATTCCAGGAAAGTGAAGACAGGAGGGCCAGGGCAGGCCCAGGGCGCTACACCTGAGCAACTGGAGGAAGCAGCTCCTGGAGGCCGGTGGCTGACTGTGCTGGTCTGTCAGCACAGGCCCCTTACTTGGGCTCTGAGGTAGCTAAAGGAGCGTCACTCCCCGTGTTTATATTTTTCACAGAAAGCCCAGGCCCTGAGCAGCCTCTGCCTGAAGCCAGTGAGGTGGACAATGCAGGGGTCATCCTAAAAGTGACCCACCCCCCCGTGGTGGGAAGTGATGGCTCCTGCATGTTCTTTGAGGACAGCATCATCTACACTACACAGATGGACCACCTCAGGCACACACCGCCCACAACCAGCCCCCAACCCCAAGGTGAAGCTCTGGAGCCACGTCCAGCCCTGCACTTCCTTATAGAGATGCCTGAGCCCCTACCCAGGGTCCTTTGAGGAAGATAAGTCTCTCTCAGGAGCCCTACACCTCTCCCCTTACTCAGGCTGGCTCCGAGGCTCTAGCGGCAGCCAGATATGGCCACATCTGCTCTGTCTCCTCCACAGAGGTGACTTTCCTTAGTTTCTCTCTGTCCTGGGAAGAGATGTTTTATGCACAGAAATGTCACCGCTTCCTGACCGACATCATCCTGGACTCCATTAGGCAAAAGGACCCCAAAGCCACCACGGCCAAGGTGGTCTCCTTGGCCAACCGGCTGTGGGTAGGTATGATACCTTCAGGCCGTGTCCTTCTCTGCCCGTCCCCTTGCACCAACAGTAAATGTTGGCCACATTTAAGTCACATTTGCGGTAGGAGGGTAATGGAAACAGGTCAGGGGCAGAGGATGGCAAGAAATACAGAGACAGGAAGACAGGGCAGCAACATCTGGAACAAGCTTTGGCCAAGAGCCAGTTTGGAGTAACAGTGTCCCCTGACCCCTGTGGCTCCTGCAGGCCCAGGGCAGACCCTGTTCTACACCCTGCTCTGCAGGGCTGGGCGCAGATGTGTGTCGAGTAGCCCCCCAAGCCCTTCCTGACCATAGGCTCTCCTGGCAGACCCTGCACATCAGCCCCAAGCAGTTTGTGGTGGATCTGCTGGCCATAACTGGCTTCAAGGATGACCGGCACACCCAGGAACGCCTGTACAGCTGGGTGGAGGTGAGAGCTACCTGTGTCCCTTGGGGGATGGAGACCCTGTGGATCCCGCACAGGGACGCGGTGTCTGGCTGCCCTAGTGCCAGACCAGCACTGTCCAGAAGGCAAGCCAGGCAGCTGGACTCTGGTCCCCAGTCCCAGGGGATGATAAATACTGGCTGAAAGAAACTAGTCCAGAATGGTCAAAAGGCAGTATGAGCCACTGGCTCTTAGGGCTCCAGTGACGCCAGTTTTGCCTTCATCACTGACAACCTTCCTGGGAGGCAGAGCATTTGAGCCCAAGTGTTTGGGATGTTGAAATCAGAGAAACAGCTGAAGGTCAGACATTTTCAACATGGGTACCAACTTCATCACCTATTTAGCCACGGTTTTCTTTCACATTTAAGAGGTTTTAAAGCAGTCCTTACAAAGGAATGTTCTTTAAGGGCAAAGAAATGACCCAGATAATTTGTTTTGCTTTTTTGACTCCTTAAAATAATTTTAGGGTTCAATGTTATTTTAATGCTACAGGTGAGAAAAATGAGCTGATTTCTCATTAACGTGGTATTTTTGCAATTGCGTGCACTTGGGCATTTCACATAAACATGGTAGTAGCCAATTATCTTCAGTATCTCTCTGGCTTGGGAAAATGCAGTTGTGGCTATAAAGTAGAAAATCAGTGGCAGGAAGCGTACACTTTGACCCTTTGGTCATTCTGCTCAGTTCCCTGGGATCCGCAATCCCATAAGATGCCTTTGGGCAGAACTTAGTCCAGGAGCATCAAAAGTCTCCATCTAGCCTTGACCTGGCCCTGCCCAGATGAGAGGACCACCCCCTGCCTGCCCCCCACCGCCCCAACTAGAGCAGGAAACTGGCCAGGAAATCAGAGGTAAGACCAGCCTTTCCTTCTAGCTCACACTGCCTTTCGCCAGGAAGTACGGCCGCTGCGTGCGCCTGCTCATCCAGAGGGGCCTCTCCAGGTCTGTCTCTTACTCTCTCCTGGGCAAGTACTTGCAAGAGGGTTAGAGCGCCCACAGATGCCGTGCCCACCTGCCGAGGTTCATTCTAACCGAGGATGTCCCCAGAATGCAAGTGCCCATCCAAGGGAGTGCAGCAGTCTATTTTTTATTACGGACAATAAAGAGTAAATCACAAGTCAAAGGCCTGGATTTTTCTGGGATGCCAAAGACATAAAAATAGTGAAATTTTAGACAACTTTAACTGAAAGCTATTAAAGTATTGAGTCAATAAAACCAAACTGACCCAAGAAATAGGGGAAGCCAGGGTAGGTGAGAGTAAGGATTAAGCAGAACTGGGCTTACCCCTAAGTTTGGGGAACTTGGCTGAGGCCAGGGCCTGGGAAGCAGCTGCTGGAAACCCACCTATGTTCCTCCTGAGAGGTGGGGCAGCCCAGTCACTGCCAGAGCCACTTGGTGTCCCTCCAGCCTAGCATGGAAACACCCACCCTCTGCTCTAGTTAATCCTACCCATAGCTGAGGTGGGCACTGAAAGGGGGGGCATAAGAAGGGCACACAGGCTGGGGGTTCATTCAGGCTCTGCTGTCAGACTCCTCTGGAGAGACCCCTGCCAGTGTGTCCAGTGGGCACAGACATCAAAAAGGGCATTCATGTGGGCTGGAGGTGTCTCGGGTGCCAGTCATGCCCTGGTCACAGCAGCTGCAGAGAGGTGGTGGTCCTGGGAGTTACGGACTGTGGGATCCATTGCCTGCCTTCGAGCCCAGGCTCAGACCTGTGGTGCCAAGTTAGCATAAATTCCTAATTCCCGGCTCAGGGGTCAGGTGGGGGTCTCTGGGGAGCAAGTCTGCTCCCCCAACCCCCACCATTTTCACCTCAGAAAAGGCAGTCATAGACCCTGGGCTGGACTGGGGAGAGGACTGGTGCAGAGACAAAATGGTACTCACATAGGATAAGTCCTCCAGGCCTCTGCCCAGGGCCTGCCCTGACATACAGCTGCTGTCAGAGCCACTGGAGCCACTGGCCGACGGGCACTGGGACGAGACCTCCGAGTCCTCAGGAGCTGGGGACAGAGACTACGTGAGTCGTAAGCGAGGTGGCCAAGACCGTGAGCCGTGCCCTCCTGCCTCTGGATAAGCCCAGACCTACTCCAAGACGGCTGGCTGCCCAGCTCTGCTTCTGCCTCCAGTGCTGCGTCCTCTGGGAAGCTGGTGGAATACAGGGGCCAGCGGAAACCAAGAAGAGCGGGGTCTCTATATAAGTGAAGGTTGAGGGACCCCAGTACAGAGCAAGAAGCAGGGTCTCCAGGAAGCGAGCTCGAGGCCCCCAGGTAGGGACTGTCATAGTCAAATGGAGCCACAGCAATGGAGGCCCGAGAGCGAACTTCTGTGAGAGAGAGAGGGTCAGGTTGGGACAGGCCCGAGCACACCTGGGCCGAGGTCCCCAGGGGCGCACCACCAGGGCTGATAGGTCCACCTTGCTTCCCACACAGCTTTTCCTCACCCGGCCCTGCAGCCTCCCTGCTACCTTGGCACTTTAGGACGTAGTTGACGGTGCGGTTGTTGATAGCTTCCTCGCTGGGGGCGATGTCCCAGAAGGCCTTTCTCCCCACACCCATGGACACCATCTCAGCCATGCGCACCTCTGGATGGAGAGTAGGCATAGCTGGGCCCTCTCGATGTCAGCCTTGCCCTTGGGCTTCTATCCAGTCCTCCCCCGTAAATAAGCCTTTCCTGTACACCCACATCCGAAAGAATCGCCGCCTGTGCACTGAGCCTGTCGCCAGGCTGCCTCCTCCCAGCAACCCTGCCAGCAGGTGTCACAATTTGCTTTTAAAGACAAGGCCTCTGATGCTCAGAGGTTAACACTATGTCTATAGTCAGTGACAGCAGCTGGGACTGCCTGATTTTGAAATTCTTTCCCCTGTACTGGCCACTGCGGCTGGGCCTCCTCCCAAGCGCGTCCAGCTCCCTTGCAAACTCTGGGGAGGAGACGAAGTGTGGGACGCACAGGGGGCAGAAACCTACCCTTGTTGTGAACAGCTTGCCGCCAGAGCAGGCGGGAGATGTCGGCTGTCCAAGCCTGCTTGGTGGCCAAGCTGGTGGCCTGCAGCACAAAGGTGTCCCTGGCCTTGCGACGACGGAACCAGATCTCGAAACGCAGGTTGCTATCCCCACAGCACTCCGTGAGGCCAAGGTCTGCCATCTGTGTGGCCCGGAGAGGGGCTAGGTGAGGCGGTGTGTGGGTGTGGGGCAGCAGGGGGCGGAGGGCGGAGGCAGGCAGGCCTACCTTGAAAGAGCGCTTGTAGGCAAATGTGTCAACGCCTGTGGGTCCTCGACGAGGTTTACTGAAGAGCAACAGATCCTCGAAGAGGAAAATGCGGCGCAGGGACTTATGATGCCCAGAGCGCACCGTGAACTCATCCTGTCGCACCAGCTGCCCCTGTTCCTTCAGGTTAACCTGGCAAGTTGGGGCCCAGTGGGTACCCAGTCTCCCACACCCTCCCTTCCGCCCCCTCCCGCCACAGGCGGATGACTCACATCGCAGCCCTGGATGGCATCCATGGCCAGCAGGTCATTGCCGTGTCGCAGCTGGAAGTGCACGAGGCTCTGGGCAGCCTGCAGGGCGCTCAGCTCCTGCACGGGCCCCCCGCAGGCGCGCGCCAGCTCCTGCAGCAGCAGGGCGTACTTGCTCATGCGCTGGATGGGCTTCAGCAGGTAGGAGGCCAGGTCCAGGCGGTCCCCCAGCGCTTGCTGCTTGTCCTGCCAGGTGGCCAGGAGACCATCAGGCAGCTTCGGGGTACCCCCTCCAGCCCTTCCTCGCCCTAGTCTCAGGCTCACCTACCTTGAAGAAGCCGTGACCGCAGCTGGTCATCAGGGCATCGGAGCGCGGCTTATTCCTGCTGTAGAGCGCGTACATGCCGAACTGCGCTCTCTGTGGGGACACAGCGCTCAGGCGGGGCTTGACGGGCCACTCCACCCTCAGCTCGAGAGGACCTTATCAGCAGATGGCTCCCAGGGACACCTTCCCACGCAGAGCCGATCTGCCCTGGCCTAGATGAGGGGTGATCTGACAGAAGGTACTGTGCAGAGCGGGGCTCACACAGGCCCTCTGAGGAATGTGGCCTGTGTCCAGCTCTGCCCCTTCTGCAGCTCTGAGAACATGCTTGGGCCTCACCTCACCTCGCCCCTCCCCTCCTTGCTCACCAAGCTCGGCCACCTTGACCATCCCTCGACCACTGCACTTCTCCTTCCTGCCCGTGGCCTTGGACTTAATCTTCCCTTTGGAGGAAGCGAGACTCCAGCCCCTCCACCTGGCCTCTGCTCAAAGGTAGCTCCTCAAGCGTCTTTCTCCAACTACTCTCTGTGAAGGGGGGACACCCCTAGTTGACTCACAATTACCTGTCTAGTCTGTTTTTCTCTTCTCCTGGCTGCAACCATAATCTGGAATAAACTTTTTCACTTTTATGTCTCTTCTACTAAACTATGAGGGCCCTGCAGGGCAGAGACCTTGCGGTCTCACTCAGCTGTACCCAGCACAGGGCCTGTCACCAAGCATGTGCTCAACAGCCCTTCGCTGAGTGTGGCAGAAGCAGCTGGAGGCCTGCGGCCCTCGGCACTTACGTGTCTCAGGAAGGCATAGGCCACCCGGGGCGGGTGCCGGGTGCAAGCCTCCAGCTCACGCAGGAAGAAGTGGCGGTGGAAGTCCCGCAGCTTTTCCAGGTTGCCGAAGAGGTGGGCGCGCTGACCGCGGAGGCCCTGAGGCACGTCAGGGCGATCCAGCTCAGGGAAGTAGTTATCCATGGTGTAATCCAGGGCACGGACATACTCCCGCTCTGTAGCCACCATCTCTGCCAGCACCAGCTGCAGCCTACAGGGCAGGCGGAGTCAGGACCCAAAACATCTGCCCGCCACTGCCTCCCCTGCCCTGCCCACTGACTGCACCTGCTCGGGCTCCTGGGGTCAGGGCTGCCTGCTGGTGGCATGGTGGAGGATGACCCTGACTGGGCACCGCCTCCAGCCTCCAGTCCATGGGCAGCAGTCACAATGGTCGCTGTATGATGGCAGGAGCGGGCAGACTTGCTGAGACTCCAACCCAGGTTTCGATCAAGGCTGTAAGCCTTCCTCAGCGGAGGGGTGGCAGGCGCACCTGGGGCCTGGCTGACACCTAGGCTAGCTGTGCTGCCCGCTGGTGGCTGTGGCTTCAGTGCAGCTTCGAGCTTCTGGTCCAGGGCCAGCCAGGTGTCCTGGCATCGTGCCCAGGCCCAGCGGCACTCCTGGCGGATACCCTCAGAACCCAGCCCTGTGGCCAGAGCCCACATCTTTCGGAAATGGGCAGGAGGCAAGTCAGGGTACTTGGTCCAATGCAGCTGCAGCTGTTGCAGCACGACCTCAGGGCACTCCTGTGCCAGCTCTGCCAATACCCGCTGCCCCTCCTCAGCCCATGTGGAAGCCTGCAATACAAAGGTATTGAAGGAGGGTTCCACTGAGACCACGGTGCCGTCTCCTCTACCCTCCCCAGCCCTGCAGGATGTTGGGTGGCGCCAATGGTTGAATTTTGGGGTTAGACTGAAAACAAGCAGGCAGGATGACGAAGAACTGCAGTCTTTGGTAGCACGGGACAGTCACCCCTCTCACTCCATTGACCACCGGAAGGAGGACAGAACCCCTCACCCACCTGCTTGAAGAATCGTGACAGCCTTTCAGCATCTATCAGTCGCTGCCGCCGCTGGGCCAAAGCCCTGGAGAATTCAGTCAGCTGGGCTTTCAGGGCCAGAAAGTAGGCACCCCTGGGGCCCAGTTCACCTTCCTTCCAGCCAGTCAGTGGCTGTAGTAACTTCTCTCCTCGCCTGACCTGTTCCTGAGACAGAGGCTGCACTCAACTGGCCAGGCCCGGCGGGCTAAGCTGAGAGCCCCGGGCTTTTCCACTGACTCCCACACGCAGTGGTAGGGAACCCCCTCACTTCCCATTCCTTACACCGCCCATTCCCCCAGACCTATTCTCAGCTCGGCTCAAGTCACTATCTCAAGAAAATCTGTCCAACACCCTTTCTATCACGCCTTTGTCATACATTCAGGTAGAACCATCTGCGTTGCTTCCCTCCGTAGCTTCTACCAGTTTGCAAACACACACATGTGACTTTGAACCTTTGAGGGACTACAGATTCTAAGAGCGCAAAGGACAGATTTGCTTTCATCCACTCTGCATTCCCAGTGCCTGGCAGAGGATCCCGGCATGTACAGACTCACCTGGGCAACCTGGTCCAGCTCCTGAAACAAGCCTTGGGCCTGGAGCAGCATGTCCAGTGAGGGCTCCCTTGGTTCCTCCAGTGCAGGCCAGCCCACCTGCTGCAGCCACACTTCAATCTGGAGGGACACAACAGGGAGCGGAGAGCTGCTGCATGGTGGGTGTGTGCCTGCGATCGGGGTCAGGGCCCACCCGGGAGCACAGTTCCCACCTGGTGCAGCCCGGCCTCCTGGGCCTCCAGCGTCTGGACCAGCTCCAGTGCCTGTATGCGCTGGTTGCTCTGCAGGGTCAGCTGGTGCAGCAGTCCATCCGCATGGCCATACAGCTTGTCCGCCTCATCCACCGCCGGCCTAGCACAGGGTACCAGGTCTCAAGGTGCCTGCCAGTGGCCTTGCTCCACTACACCCTACCCTGGGACCACAATCCTGGCTGGTTCTGAGCCAGTCAACGGAGTCATTGCTATGGGATTTGTTGGGTCGGGGCAAAATCCAGGAGACGGGCTGGCACCTACTTGTAGTCTGGGCTTAGGGTCACTTCTGGGACCTCCTGCTTCAGCAACGATAGCTCCAAACCCCCCTGGCGTTGCAGCCATGCCAGCCGTGGTGAATCTAACACATGTTGCATCAGGACCTGTGCCTGCCGTAGCAGTCGACTGACTTCCTGTGATTAAGGGCAACAGGTAGTGGAGGTGGGGGTGACATGGGAGAAAAGGAGACAGGGAGCATATGGAAAGGCCTTGGAGGGGACACTTACCCCAGACTCCACAGGCTGGGGCACAGCTTTCATGCGCTCAATGGCCCCCTGGAGCAGGGCACAAACCACCTGGCAGCTCTGCAGCAGGGCTTCCAGACGCTGTGAGCAAGGGCAGGCATGACCAGAGCAACGCACAGCGCTCCTCCAGCCATCCTGGACTTCAAGCCTTGACAGCCATCTTTGTGTTGCTCACACTACCCCAGGAGAAGCTGCTCTGCAGGCCGAGCTGCCTGCATACCCACCCTATGGCCCACCACACACTGACCATCCGGAAGTCCAGCCAGGCCTGATGGCAGTAAGGCAGGCCTCCTCCCAATGAAACGGGTAACCCCGAGGTGGAGATGTGCGTCAGCAAGCTCTGGTAAGAGGGCAGGTGCTGTAGCTGCAAGGAAAGAAGGTGCAGTGACCCAGGCCTAATGGGGAAACACCCCACCTTCCTCCCTGGTGAACAAGGCTCAGTACCTGCAGTGCTAAAGGCACCTCCTCCGGCATTTTTCCCAAAAGGAGTACCTGGTGCACTGACCCCGGGGCTGCTTCCTGCAAGGAATCTGAGGTCAGCCCACCCCAACCCTACACAAAAGGAATGGGGTGTATATATATTGGGAGACATGGGAAGAGGTTATAATACTGTACTCACCTCCAGTTGGCTAAGCCCACAGAAGAGGGAAGAACTCGGGGGACAAATGCGGGCATCCACTAGCACCGTCAATCCCAAGGCCTGTACTTTAGGTCTAAAGGGGCAAGCTTTGGCTCAGTAACTAACAGCCAGAGCCTGCCACCTCCCGTCTCAGGCTCTGTCCCCCAACCTTCTCCCCCTCAACCTGGGGATGCTTCGCAGGTACAGCAAAAGGTGGATGACTTCATGGCTGCTGCACTTGGGGTGAAGCCAGGCTGGAATGTGGGCACATAGAAGCAGCACTGCCCGGCCTTCTACATCCCGAGTTCCTGTGGGGAGAAATCAGTGAACACTAGCCCAATAAAGTCACCCCACCTCTACCACCTCCAGTACCTCCCAGCTACCTGGCAGGGCAGCCATGCCACTGGCCAGCAGCTCCCAGGTGAGGTCTTGGGCCAGGAGGTAGTCAGCCGGCTTAGGAAGTTTGGATTTGCTGGGGCCTTGGGATTTGCTGGGGTCTTGAGAAGGGAAATGGCTGGGGTCTGCGTTGGGCCACCTACCCTCAGACCCCTCCTCGGACCTGGGCTTCAGCCCGAGTAGAGCCCTCACCAAGTCTTGGCACCCCTCCAGGCAACCCCACTCCCAAGACTTCCCTGGCCCTGCCTCCCTTACCTGCCTCCAGCAGCTCTGACGAGGTCTCAGGTAAAGTGTCTCCACAGTCCACAGGGTTGCTATCCAACTCCCCATGGCCCACACTGGCTGGCACTGCTCTGCCTGGCACTGGGTCCCCTCCCACAACTTCCCCATGTCTGTCCCTCGCTCCCTGCACCAGGCTGAGGCGCAAGGACATTGGGCATAGGAGGCTCTCCACAACAGAAGCGGCTGGCTCTTCTGACTCGGCTGAAGAACCTCCTAATTTGCCCCTCTGGCCATCCCCTGACCCATCTGCAGCCATCCCTGGGGGTGACTGCAGCTCCCCAGGCAGGCAGCTGCCACCCAGCCCTTCCCCCTGGGCTGCCCCTGCTGGTGGTCCTGGAGGCCCAGGGTCCCTGACCTGTACCTGGGGAGCAAGTTCCTCCTCACCCCAGGCATCCCTAAAACTGCATACAGCAAACCTCCAGTCGGTGGCATGGCCTTGGGAGTCTGGGAACTCATCCCCACCCTCCACGGGCCCTTCCATCACCCCTCCTTAAGAGTGGGCCTGCTCCAGGCACGCGGGAGTCTGACTATGAAGCGAGGCCCCACTCATCCAAGAACCGGGTTGAAGACGACCGGGTAGGGTTCGGCGGGTGATGCAGGAAGAAGCACTAGGCCGTAAGACATGCCAGTCTTGGTGCCGGGGTACAGGGTGCACCGACGCGGCAGCAGTTCAGGCCTGAGGAGAGGGGAGGAGAGAATGGCAGGGTCTCCCTTCTGCCCAACAGCCGCCATCCCCCATCGACGGTCACGTGGGCCCCACTTCCGTGGCTCAGCGCCAGTCTTTGCGGGCCTAAGTCAGGCAGCCGCTCGCGGCTGGCACCACGCCGCCTCGGGCCGGCGCTCACTCCAACCCAACCCGGCCCGGGCCTCGCCTCCCATTCCCTCGACCGCGGCCACACTCACAGCCCACTCCCGGCACCCGCCGTGGGGACCCGCGAAGCCCCGGGAAGCCGCACAGACACCCTCGAACACCGGAACACACCGCAGCGCCGCGGCCTCGACGGCGGGGACAGCGCGCCGCCTGGCGTGCTCTGGCGCCGCCTCCCGGCCGCGCTGGCGGAAACGCAGGCTGCAGAGGACGCGGCGCCGCACCGCCCCCTGGGGGCGGGAGGGCGCAGCCGCAGCCCCGTGCCTCGTCCGACGGCGGCCGCCCTGTGCCGCCGTCCCTGCGGGCGTGGCTGCCTGGGCTGCACCCCAACTCCCAACTCGGGGTCCGCGGGCTACGCGACCACCCGTCGGCCGCCTGTCATCAGCCGCCGGGGCAGCGACCCAGGACTGTACCGCCGTGCCCGCCGCCCGAGCCTGGAAAAGGGCGCTGGAAGCCCCTGGGAGACTAAGGGAAGGGCGATGGGGTGAGTGAGCCCGTGGGGCCGCCTGGGGGCGGGGAAAGGGGCTTGCGGGCGCTTCTGCTCTGCCTAAGCCTGGTGTGCGGGAGCCCTGCCCAGCGGCCTTCTGCCAAACCGGGAGCACTAATCCCTCACAGTTCAAAGAAGAAAAGCTTGAGCACAGTCACAAAGGCCCCTAGAAAGAGAAACTTCCTGAGCTCAGGCCAGCTGTTGGGAGTGCTGGGAGCTCGTGGGCTTGTCTTCACAGAGAATGGGGGGAAGAGGCGCCTCCACTGCAGCCCCCATTTTCCGCTCAGACCCCAAGCCCAGACACCAGGATACAACTTGTATGATTCCTGGTGGGATGGGGGTGCCATCTGGCATAGATGGAAGAGGGGACAGTGAGGCTTCTAGGCTGGGAGGCCTGCCAAGACCACCAATCCATCAGGATTACTTCTGTCACAGACACACCCCAGTTCCCACCCCACCCCACAAAGGACACACTAGGTCCACCCAGGGAGGCTGGCACTGAGGTTCTGGTCCTGGAACCAAAGAGACACTAACCCAGACTTTCACTTACCTTCTGGGTGAGCTCCTGGAACTCTGTTCTCTTTGAGCCTCACTTTACTAACCTATGAGGGGAAAAGGGAAAAAAGAAAGTCATTCCTTGCTCCTGGGATTGCCAGGAGGACCAGAGAAGATCCGGTGTCAAACCTCAGCTCATTGCCAGCTCTCTGGCTCTGTTTGGTTTGTGTTGGTGCCTTGTCTTTCTCTTTGCCTGGTCAGGAGATCCTGAGCTGGTGAAAGTGATTTGAATTATTCACCTGTGAGATGCCTCCCAGCTGTGAGGTGTGAGACCCTTTTGGGGCATGTGGGTCTGGTGTCACACTACCCAGTTTGTAGGAAGGTTGTGAGGTCAGTTCTGTGGCAGGAGAAGGCACTGTGCCCACAGCATGCCCAGGCCCTAGGGCAGGAGGTGGGATGTGGGGGGTGGGAATGGGTGTCCTAGCTTCTCTGGCTCTAAGGAAAGAGCTTCCTTTATGAGGGAACCTGGGCATTAGGCGAGGAACAATGGGAACAGCAGTCTCCTCCCCACCCTGTCCCATCCCAGCTACCACATCAGCCCCCAGACTCCAGACTTCCAGCCCAGCTACCAAGGAGCCTTCTTCATAAGCTGTTGGGCCGGGAGTTGTCCGGCTCCCTCGCCACCTTCCTCTGGCTTCAGTGAGCATCAGGACCGACCGTGGCTCCCTCCAGCTGTGCCAGGGCCACCCCACTGAGTCACTGCCTCCTGCTCTCTCCCTCCCCTCCTGCTGCCCACTGTGTGCCCTCCCTCCCTGCCAGTCAGGTTCCCTAGGAGCCCAAAGAGCTGGAGGGTGGGGAGAAAGGGAGACCTCTGGCAGGCAGACATACCCCTCCAATGCCAGGGGCAAATAAGAAGCTGCAGCCACAGGCTATCGCTGACCTCAGCACCCTTGGGAACAGGCAGAGAGAGTCAGGGGCAGGACCAGATGTTGGTTCATTCACTCCATGTAGAATGTGCATTGTGTGCTCATGAAAACAGAGACTGTGTCTTGTCCATGTCTATGCTTCCAGAACCCAGCACAGGACCTAGCACAGGATATGTGCTTATTCTGACCAAGTTGCCACTGGTCACACCACCCTGCCCTCCTAGGGCTCCCCGCATGAGCCAGGTCACATGTGGAGCAGCTCAGTCTGAAAGGAACACGGAAGAGGCAGAGAGCTGCAGGATGAATGACCCCAGGATGGCAAAGATACAGAGGGAAATGGGGACAGACTGAGGCCCAGTGGGGAACACTGGGGCTTAGCGCCAGGCTGGGTGGCTGACCTCAGCAGGCTCCGTGAGCTGAGCTTGCAGCACTGCGCAGTGACTCATGGGGTTCATCTCTGTGGCTCCCCTGGCAGTGGAATCTACTCAACAGCAGCTTTTTCCACTGAGATCATAGAATGGGGCTCACCTCCCTCCCCTGCCCCTTCCTCAACCTCCCTCAGCCTCCCATTCCTTGCCAACACAGATCAATCAGAAGTTAAATGGGAGCTCTGGGCCTCATGGGCCTAGTGATCAGAGACCCACAGCCTCTCCAAACCTTGCATACCTTTCTTTGGTACAGCTCCAGACCGGGAGGGTGATAATTACCCCAGACCTTCCAAACACTTCACTTTTGGCCTACATAAACTCCAGACTCCTTGGTGTGACATTCAAGGTCATCCAGGAGCATAACCACAGCTTTTCTGTCCATCTCCCGGCTATGGAAAATTCATCTCATTGTCTCCAACTGTGTCCTCTATGGGGGGTGCCCACACCCATCTCCCCCAGAATCCTTCCTCCTTCAAGACCTGGGTGCAGCTCAGGTGGCACTGAAGCCATTTCTGATCCTGCCCAGTCAGGCAAACCGCCCTTGCTCTCCTATATGCCAGATACTTGGTTGTCTTGGCCCAGTCTGTTCATCTCTGACCAACCCTGCTGGAGTCCTACAGTCCCTAGTTACCCAGCTGCAGACCAGGAGACCCCCTACCCTGCCTCCCCTGCACCACTTCCAGCTCCAGGGAGTTGTTTTGATTTGATTTCTACAGCCTTACTAATCCAGTAATTCTGGAAGGATGTGTCTGTGGCCCACCTCCAGGGAGCTGGTTAAGGTTAGTGATTTCTGGGCCCCCAGAGGTCTGCTGAGTCAGTACCTTTGGGGTAGGCTCGGGATGCATGTTTGACAAGCTTCCCAGTGATCCTGTCGCTAAAGTCTGCGAATGACTGCCTGCTCCCCAGCACCAGCCCCTGGGCTGCTCGAGCAACAGGACTTCCATCTCTGGTTTCTCGTCTACCGATCCATCCCCTGGCTGGGGTTTCACGTATCTTCCATCTGAGAGCCGCTGCATCTGAGCCCCCAAAGCACATCACTGCTCACACCACTGCCCACCTCACTCTGCCAGGCCAGCTCTCTGCCACCCCCAATACTCAGCAGGGTCTCCCCACCCAAGCCTTTGTGGTGTCTCCCAACCCCAAACTCCTCTGCTTCTTGTTTTTCACCAGGTGTGCCCCTAGCATCCTTTCTTCCTGTTCTTTCTGCCTGAATGTGCCCTCCTTTCTCTGCTGTCTGTCTGCGCCCCTCCATGCAGGCACAGCTCCTCCCAAGACCTTCTCAGGGACTCACCCTCCCTGCTCTTTGCCATGCCTGGTAAGACCCATGAGAACAAACAGTCGTGACGCCTTACCACGGCCAGGCTTTGTACTAGATTCTTCTGACAGCAAACTTGTGAAGTAAGTTTGATTGCTGTCCCACTTTAGAGATGAGGACTTTGAGGCCCAGAGAGAGTAGGTGACATGACTAAAATGACGTAGCTGGGGAGCAACAGCTGGGACTGTTCATTCCTAGGTCAGAGCACTGCTGACAGCTGGAGGGCAAAGCCTAAGCCACTCTCCCTCTTCCTCATGCACAACAGAAAAAGTGAATGTTTGTTGAGTAAATGTGTGACTTTCACAGTGTGTCCAGAGTCATTTAGATCTACAGAGACAAAAAGTAGGTTAGTGATTACTTAGGGCTGGGCAGGGCAGGGGGTGAGGAGAGCTAATGGGGACGGGGTGTCTTTTGAGGACAGTGAAAATGTTCTAAACTTAGAGTGTGGTGAGAGTTGACAATTCTGAATATATTAAAAACCTCTGAGCTGTACATCATAAACGGGTGAGCTTCATGGAATGTGCATTTTATCTTGGTGAAGGTGTCCTGAAAGCCCCGGGACGCGGTGGGGACTGCGTCTGAGACCGCTCTTATCCAGGGATTTCGAGACACGTTTGTGGACCCCACACTGCCTGACTCGATGGTCATCGCTCCGGGCACCCAGCACCCTGCCTCGCACCCTCCACGCAGATCACTTCTTCACTTGTCCTGCGCCTGTCCCAGGTTTTCCAGGCCACTTACCTGGTCCCAGTGTGTGGAGGCCACATCTTGGGCCACCTTGGCACTTGACCTCTGGGGTCTCTTTCCCTGCTGACCGTCCCCATTTTGTAGACTTCCAGTTCTGTGACCCCATGCCCATACAGTGACACCCTCCCTGGACCACCACCCCAGGCACCCAGCTCAGGGGACAATATTGGGAAGGGGTGGGGGAAGAGTGAGGGAGAGCCAGAGAGCTAACTGTCCTCCCCAAGACCCTCTCTGTTCCCTATTCCAGAAGCCCTGGGTCAGGCTTCTGGAAGTTTCTGCTTCCTTCACCAGCTACCCCTGTACCCCTCTAGACCCCTAGAACACCTTCCTCTCTGAGCCTGGAACCCCTCGACATACGGACACAGATCACCCATCCATCCGAGAGATGTTTAATGTATCTCAGGTTCAAGGTACAAAACTCAGGGCAGGTGCTAACCCCTGGAAAGTCACCTGCGAGCAGTCAGCCTCCTTACCTCTGCGGCCAGCCAGCCCAGCCCCCGAGCAGTGGGGCAGGGGCCCTGGGGTACCCGGTTCCTTTCCTGTTTGGGGAATGTCAAGGTGGTAATTGAGACCTCAGCGGCCACCGTCTCCCATGCCTCAGCAAGCCTAGACCGCGAAAGGTCCAGACTTGAATGCAGAGCAGCAGATCCCCAGAGAGACCCTGGCTTAGAGGCAGCCCTGGCTTGGAGCCTGGCCCAGCCCTTGGCCTTGGTCCTGGGAAAGAAAACTATCAGCCCAATAACTGGCAGCAGAGGGAAGGAGACAAAGTGGAGACAGATTCCTACTGCCCTAAAAAACCAGTTAATGGGGGCTGACCCAGCAGGGCAATGAAGTCTAAGACTGAAGCCTACTCCACCCCCCATCCCCACCCTTCTGAGGACCAGCCCCTCACAGAACCTTGTTGACCTGGTGCTGGGCAGGGGGTGGAGGGCAAGAAAGACCAGTGTCAGCTGAGGAATGACGCCCTTGCTTTGGGGGCAGGACAGCTGCCTAGAGTGACCCTGAGGACCCGCTGGGGAAGGTCATCGGCTCTCTCGTCTCGGCCAAGCCCCTAGCAGCTCTGCACCGGGTCTTGAGCAGTGTCAGGGCCTTGGCAGAGGGGAAGGTGGCAGGGTCAGGAGCAGGCAGGATGGTGAGAGGGGCCCTGTGAGGACCAGCCCAGGACATCCTCCTGACCACCCAAGGAGGCCCGGCTGCTGCTTCAGTCCAGCTCCCTCTGCTCTTTGCCCAGGGAACACTCCCCCCACCCGGGGCTCCCGCCTGCTGCTCCTGCCCAGCTCCCTGGGCTACAGCCGGCCACTTCTGTTGAACTGGATGCACCAGTGGGAGTTGGCGGTGCCCGGGCTGAGGTGGGTGTGGTCCTCTTGTCCCATGAGGGGCTGCAGTTCCTGCTGCCGGGGGATGTCAGCACTGCTCTCACTGCGAGAGCGGCCCGCCTTGGCCAGGCTCGGTGGAAAGGCAAAGCTAGAGCAGGGATCAGAAGGCAGATCGAGGGGGGCCTGGGACTCTTCAGCGGCCAGTGGGCGGGGAGGCAGGCGGGTGAGAGTCGGGGCCTGGGTGCAGGGTGGGGATGCCAGGCTCTCCAGGGACGAGATGCTCTGGTTCCAGCCTGTCTGCATGTCCACGGGCACAATCTTGGTGGTTTCTGAGGACACATAGACTGCCAGCTCCCCCTGCCCACTCTTCCAGGGTAGCTCCTTCTCTGCACAGGTTGGGGAGGGGGGAATGATGCGTGGGCTCGGGCACACCTCGAGGCTCCCTGGGGACAGAGAGTACACACGAGCTGATTACCGACACAGTAGAGTCCTTTCAAGTAAAAGCACATTTTCATAAATTAATTCATCCCCCAGTTGCCATGTAACATCCATTTATGCGATTCTTTGGTGAATTTTGATGAAAGCCTCGCTGAGGGGAAGCGCCACAACTGGCTCTGCTCTTTGTCGTATTGCTAGCACCTAGCACGGGGCCAGGCACATAGTACTTGCTTCACAAACACCTACTGAACAAGTGTCAATAACTAGACCCGGAGAACGCAGAGCCAGGCAGGAGAGAAGCCCCACGTGCATTTACCCTCACCCGCTGGCAGTGCCCCTCTCAGAAACCATGTCTCACCAAGCCCATCATAGACAGCGAGGATGGGATGGCAGGGAGGGCGAAGAAGCCAAAGGCTCTGCGGCTGGGCACCCTGCCTGAGCACCTACCACAGCCCTTGGGTGGGACAGCCCAGGACCATGAGCTCATGCAAACCTAAGCAGGCTAAGGCTGGGCCACAACGGGGAAGACAGAACGGGAGAGACGTGAGCTGAGAAGCCCAGAATCACTGGCAGCCAAGATGGCAGGCTCAGCCACGCCATGACAGGAAGTCTGAGGTTCTCAGAGAGGAAACCTGGGAAAGTGAAACCCTCTGGCACTCACCCACCAGCCCCCGCTCTCCGAAGTCAAGCACAGTATCTTGCGTTTACTAGGTGCTCAGTGTATGTCTGCTCACTGATAAATCTTACATAGTCCAATACACTTGGTCAGTATGTTATGAAGGGTATTAATGCTGAGATTGAAAGTAAAACTGCTACTCTTGAAAGATCCAGAATCGTCCGTTTTGACAATGACCAAAAAGCTAAATCAGGAAAACTCAAGTGCTCACCTTTGGAGGATGCTAGAGAACTAACTCATTGATCTAAAAACTGATAAAAATGGAGAAAAAATCAAGCATTTATTCATTCTTTCCTGTCTGAAATGTACCTCAAAATGTAAGTAATTATCATGCAGGATTTTTTCTTTCTAGGAGAATCCCTAATAAATGCAGATGAAAAATAGATGTAGAATAATACCATTGTGCAACCCCTAATAAAATGTTGGATCAAGCAGCACGTCGGATTAGATCATCAATAAAAAACCATGTAATGAAAAGCTGATGGGGAACTTGACAATGGGTGGCTCAGGCTAATAGCCCAGAGAGACAGCCAGATGGTACATGGCTCCAGATGTGATGTAATTGGTAGCCCCCAGCCACTACCACCTACGGAGTATTCCAACCAAAAGTTAGAACTGAAATCTGATCTAGATTTAATCACTGGTTTAAAGGAAATAAAGGGCAGAGAAACATGTTAAACACCAGTTTGGGGATGCAAGCAGCAAAATCCAGATCGGGAGATCAGGAATGACTGTGGGACAAGTAACCAGGTTATTTCACTAAATATACTGTTAAGGAAAAAGAAAGTAGGTGGGAGGGACAGAGAAGTCAAACTTGACCCCACTGACATGCTGGAACAGATACTTTCTTTGTTGTGAGGGGCTGTCCTGTGCCCTATAGGGTGTTCAGCAGCACCTCCGGCCTCCACCCACTCCGTGGAAGTACATTCCTCCAGTTGTGACAACTAAATATCTCTCCAGACATTGCCCAGTGTCCCCTAGGAGAAAAAATTGCTCCACTGCCACCTTGAGAAGCCCTTGAGGAGCAGTGCTCCTGTTGGCTGTTGACCAAATGCCATGTGTGGGCCTTGTCTGTATTTTTATTTGAACAAATCTACTATAGAAAAAAGATTATTCAGGTCACTGTGACTAATGATTAGATATTGGAAGACATAGGTTTTAGATATGATATGGTATTAGGGTTTTTTTTATTTTACTACGTTATGGGTACAAGAGCTGGGGTATTGGCCAGAGGTGTGGGGAGGGGGGTGAGAGGATTTACCAGACAGAGCAGGGAGCAGAACAGGTGGATTGACTGAAGTACACTGTGAGGGGAGCAGTGGGCGAGGCAGGAGAGGTCTGCTGCGCCATGTGGGAAGCTCCCTGGCTGGGGATCGAACTCAGGCTGCAGTGACTGGTGGCTGGTGATAGCCTGACAGTGCTGAGATTTAATGCCTGTGTCAGGGAGGCCCTGGGGATATATTTTCTAAGAAGAATCCTTATCTTCTGGAGATCATGCTGAAGTATTTACTGATAGAGCGATGGGAAGTTTGACATTTACTTCCAAAGAACCCAGTGAGGAGAGAGGCATAGGTGAGATGAAGTAAGATCAGTTGTAGGTGGGTCATCAGTGGAGCTGGGTGATGGATTAATAGGAGTTTCATTTACTGTGGTGTCTGTTGTGCATTTTGAAATTTTCTATAATAAAATATTTTTTGAAAACACACAAGGGTGCCTGAGCCAAGCAGCAGTGATGAAGAGCATTATGAGTCAAGTCTCCACGTGTTTTTTTAGCCACAGTAACTCCATTTTGATGAATTTAGGATTTAGGCTGCTACCCTAGAGGCTCTCCCCAAGGGCTGGTTTGTTGAACTTGGGTGCAACAGCGCTAGGTTTGCAGGTCACTTCCTAGTCCTCAGCAGACTGCCAGCGAGGCTGGGCAGAGGCTGTGGGCTTTGGAATCAGATGGGCCAGGTTCAAGCTCTGGGTCTGCTGTGGGACACTGGACAAGTCCCAAGTCCCTTTAGTGCTATGAGCTCAGTTTCCCCATCTTGCTTGTTGGAGGGAGTGAACCAGATCGTGTATGTCAGGTGACTGATATAAAGACATTCAGTCACTACTGGGTGGTGAATAAATCAGCGAGTACAAGAGGCCAAGAGTGAAGAGGGGGAAGGCAGCTATGCAGCTGCAGCTTGCTCCAGAGAGAGGGTGGCAGGGGAAGCCATTACCTGAGACCTTGCCCTCCTGGAGAACCTCACTGGTGGCCCGAGCCACAAAGATGATCCCCTCGTCATCTTCCTTCTCTGTCTCCGAGCTGTCACTCTCCTCCTCCTCCTCAGACTCCACCGTTAAGATGACAGCAGCTGGACAGGGACAAGAGCTGAATGGGGGCAGCTGGCCCAGAAGCTGCCACACAAGCCCAAACCTGCTCTCTGTCCCCCCAGGCAGAGCCCATGGTTGGCAGCGGTGCCTGCTTTCTCCTTGGGACAGTTTAGTGCCAGCCTGGGGGCTAAGGGAGCTTGAGAGGAAGGGAAGTGAGAGGCAGAGTCCAAGGAGACAGCCAGGGATAGCAGAGTCCTCAGAGGAAACTACCAGGGAAGCCACACTGTCCAGCTCCCCCTCAGCCCCAGACCCCACATCTGCTGAGAACAGGAGCATGTTGGGATGCTGGCAGGACTGTTCATGTTCGGCTCATGGTTTTGCAGACAGGACATGACCCCAGGGCCCACCTGCCCTTCAAGGTTCAGACCAAGCTCCCCTTGTCGATGACCCTTTCTAAGTCCTCAGGGCCTGGAGCTTGTAAGTAGCTAATAGACACCTGTCACAGCTGTTTAATGCCTTCTTTGAACACTTGCAACATTGAGATCAAGTGTGCCCCACTAGTCCCTGAGGGCTTGTGGTGCTGAATGCAGCACAAAGGGGTTCCCCCCCCATTCTGTCCCTCCCACCCTCAGCCCACCCCTGCTCCTGGCTTGCCTGTGTCTTGAAGGCCCAGGTCTCGAGGTGGTTTCCCATTGGTAGCCTCTGTGCTAGCCACACCGTCCTTCTGAGGACCGAGAAAAAAAACCCTAAGCCTCTGGCTCCGGTGCCAAACCTCAGCCCTTCCTACCTGCAGGGTCAACAGAAGGACAAGACTGCCTGGAGAGAACCTGTGTCCATCCCAAGGGTTCCGGTATCCCTTTGCCTCCCTCCCCCAGGCAAGTGTGGAGTCAGAGTATATGGCGCCCCAGCAAGGGATCACCCTTCATCAGCCTGTGCTGAATTAGGGGCTCCTGCTTGTTTCACCTCTGAGAGGCTGTCCTGCTGCTTCCCAGTGGGAGACCATGGGCCCACAAGGCTGATGGTCCTCTGAAGGCCTCACCTGACCCGTCTGGGGCTCCAGGAAGATACAAAAGGGGACCCAAACTGCCACAGCCACCAGGCGCCTAAGGCCTATCCAACTAGAGGCCCCCCTGGCCTGGACTTCAACACACGGGGCTCAGACTGCATGCTGTCAGTCTCCAGCCCCAAACAGGCGCCCCAGGGGAAGCACGTGCCTTCTTGCGGCCGGCCTTGCGTGGTCGCGGCTTGTTCTTGGTGAAGCAGATGTTGTGCTTGGTGGACTTAAAGGACTCCAGCCGCCGCTTCATGTTCTGCTGGAAGACCTCCTTGTCCTGCCGCTCCTGCGCCTCCTCCGAGATGAAGTGGCGGCTGCAGCTGGCTTTGTACTGCCAATGACAGCCCCGCCCCGCGTGAGCTGGCTGCCCTGGCCTCCCGGGAACCCCAGACCGAAGCCCCAGACCTCGGCCCTGGCCAACCCAGTTTTTCCAGCACCAACTAGGGATTAAAAAGCAAAACAAAAGAACACAGGCAGACACTCTATTCTCAATTCACTGGGGGAAAACTCTCTTTTACCCCACAACCTCCTACCTCACTCCCCTCCAGCTTCTTCTCAATTCTCTGATTTGAAGGCACAAATCAGAGGGGGGCAGGGGTCCTGTCCCTTGGGGTTACTATGAGACCATGAGGGACCATTTCCCTCTTTGCAGCTCCATTTGGAATCTGGCCCAATTGTCCCCTTCTAGCTCCACAGGATTCTCTCTCCTGCTAGAGCTCCCCAGCTTGCCATTGCTATAGCCACCACCACAACACCTCAGGATGCTTCCTCCGTCTCCTAAAGACGAAGCCCACCCCACTCTCACCTAGGCCACCTCCACTCTGCCCTCCCCGGCTTCACAGCCTTTTTATCATCAAGCAACTGTAGGCCCAACGTCCTGCCAGTGGATTCCAAATCAGCCTGTCTGGCCTCGCTTCCCTGGATTGGTCCTTCCCTATACTTCTTGCTATTTTCTGCTCCCCTGAACCAGTTCTAATAGCACCCCTCAAGTCTCCCATCTGCCCTCCTCTACATCCTCATACTCACCTGAGGTACCCCTCACTCCTGGGTGAGGGGTACTTATCCCTCCCTAACCCCAGCCTCACTTTGCTCAGCTCACTCCTTCCCTTCCTGCCTTCTCAGTTGCCTGCCCCTCCTACTTCTGACTCCCCCAATCTCTAATCCTCCCTTCTCCACTGGCCCCCACCCCTCTGCTTTTGAGGGTGCTCCTGCCCTCACCTCCTCAATGAAAGCCACACCAGCACCTCCTTTTGCTCTCTAACTTTTGAACTTTGGTTCTGACATTTCCCCTCCTGCCCATTACTTCCTGAAACACCAGAAACACCACAGAGGCCCTGCAACCCCACAGCGCTGCCTTGTGGTGTCCGGCGCCCTGGCCTCTGGTTAGTCGCCGGCCTGGCTGCTGTGCAGCCTCCAGCCCCCTGCCCTGCCTCCAGGACACCATCTGCTACTGCTTCTCCGAGGGCTCCTTTCCTCCTCTGCTGGCTCCCCTTCCTTTTCTTTCATGTGCTTTTCCCTGCAGTGTTGTCCTTGGCCCTCCTCTCTCCCCTCTAAAGCCTCTCCCCAGCAGACTGATCCATTCTCTCCGCTTCCCTACCTCAGTGATAGAGACCTGCACTTCCCAAACACCAGCCCTTTCAGACCGGCTGCATCTGACCCCGGGGGGACTTAGTGTGAGCAGTTTCTTCTATCTCGTTCCATATTATAGAATCCAAATCTCTAGGAGGTGAAGCCAGGAATATGTCTTCTAGCAAGCTCCCCAGGGAAAAATGATGTAGCCAAGAGAGGAAACCTCTGCTATAGAGAGCTTCCAAATCTTTATCTCCAGACCTTCCTTCTCTCATAAACTATAATTTTCCATCTCCAGACACGTCAGTCTCTCTCGAGTGATATGATTATGAAGAATGTGGGCTGTATTGGGATATAACTAAATGGATTCAGAACTGGTCAAGTAAGCGTACCCCAAAATGCTTGATCCAGGTCAGCCTGGAGGAAAGTCTTTAGTAGCACACCACAGGGTTCTGTTTCAGCTCTATGCTGTTCAAATTTTTTATGCTGCTTTGGATGAGTGCAAAATTAACAGGCTTAGCAAACCTTCATAGGATGTGAATCTGAGGAGATAACTTGGTGGCAGACATGGGATCCAAACGATGGACTGATGGGCTGAATCAAATGAGATGACATTTGACAGGAGTAAGCACCATCTTGCTCTAGGTTTTTGTTTTTTTTCCTTAAATGACCACACTAGAACTAGTTACACTGAAGCCACTCACTAGTCTTACACAAACACACACATATCCACAGACCACCAATCATTTTGTACTTCCTGATGTGATAAGAAATACATTGCTTTACCTACTGAATGTTCCTGAATCTGACCAGGATGTAGATTTCGTTACAGGAAAATATAAGGGCTGGAGGAACATGGCAAAGTCCACCATTAGAATCCAATCAGGGACATCTATAAAATGGGAAATTCTCTAAGACAGAGTATCTAGTTTCTTCAATAAGTAAATAACAAAGGGAAAAGGGAAGGAGAAGGAACTGATATAGATTTTTTTTTTAACAAAGAGTCATATTTACCAAATGCAAAGATTGGACTTTATTTGGATCCTGGTTTAAACAAACTATATGGGAAAAGACACTGAATACTGACTGGATGGTTCCTGTGAGAAGGGGTTAGATGTTTATCGTAAGTGATAATGTACTATGGTTATATTTCTGTGAAAGGTTTTTGCCATGTGGAGAAATATGAACTACTTAGAGATGATGTCTGGAGTTTGATTTAATATAATAAAATATGGATGGGGCTTGGTGGGAATAAAAACTATAGTAAGATTAACTATGTATTGAGCATTATTAGAGCTGAGTGATAGATAAATAAGTTATTTTATTCTCTCTAGTTTTGTGAATGACCAAAATTTTCCATGAGCAAGAAAGTAAATAGAGCAAAACAAAAAATTCACAGGAATGAGAGGGGATTTAATAGCCATTAACTGAGGAAGATATTGGAGGGAAGAGGGGGTGTGCCTGACTGTAAGACAGTATGGGCCCCCAGGATGGTGAGCCAAAGCTGGAGGGATTCTGGGCTGTGGAAAGAAGATGGCAAGTTCTAGAAATAGAAGGGTAAGATGGCCGCCATGCTCTGCCCTGGTCAACCACAACTGAAGTAGTATCTCCCATTCTGGGCCTCATTTCTCATGATCAGAGAAGTTACACCAGGGACAGAGATGCTGGCCTGAGGGCAGGAAGGCCTGTGTGCAAGGGTGCTGTCTCAAAACATTTGAAAATTTATTCTGCAGAGCCACAAAGGTCAAATCAGGACCAGCAGGAGCAAGTTAAAGGTAGCTAATTCTGTCTCAAAGGTAGAAACCGCCTCATTAAAAATCACCAGGATTGATAACAGCTGCCTTCCCTTTTCAAAAAAGGTTTAAGGTAATGGCCTGCTGCCCCCTTGTGGGGTTGCAATAGATTCTCTCTTGGATGCGCTGGGCCTTCCCAGCCCCAGAGCTTCATGATGCGTTGGACTAACTCACGTTACCTAAAACAGATGCCATGCCAAGCTGGTCCCACGGCCTTCTCAGCACTTCTGCTTCTCTCTGTCACTCCATCAAGCCCTCTATAATCTATCTCCTCCTTTCCCCTACCTTCAAGATCAATCACCCAGTCCTCCTCCTCTCCCCTCCCATACCCAGCCTCTCAATTCACCCCTTCCAATCTGAACTGCACTCTGCTACCAGAGAAGACATCCTTAAACAGTGCTTGTGTCAGGCCAAGCCCTTTCTCAGGAAAAAAAAAAAAAAAAGCTAAAGGTTATTACAGATAAGATGAAGCCACACTCTTCAACTGGGCATTAATAGCACTCCACCAGCCAGTGCCAACTGCCTCTTGAGCTCCCTGGACCACCCACACTCCCCGCAGCACCCCATGCCCTGCCTGCTCTCACCCTGCGGCGCGGCTTGTAGAGGCCCCCACAGAGCAGATGGTGCATCACAGCATCCTCGCGGTCCCGGCCGCTGCGCACTGTGTCGATCACCTGCAGATCCAGACACGCTCCGCTGCCACTCTCCCTCCTGCAGGGGGCAGGGGACACGTGTGCTGGGGAGGGGCCAGGCGGCACAGGCCAGGGAGAGGCGAGATTCAGAGAGAGTGCCCAGTAAAGAGGAGCTTGAGGATGGGGAAGAGAGCTCAAGGACTTACAGCAGGTTGGTGACAGAGGTCTCTGCCACAGAATTGCGGCTGGGCATAGAGGGCAGAGTGAGCCCGGTGGAGGACAGGACGTGGCCTCCCTGCAGGGGCCAAGACACAGGGCAGATGGCAATTAGATGGGGGGGGCACAGACAGTGGAGGATGATCAAAACAATCACAATTATCAACACTTATTTTGTTCTTTGGATATTCAGGTACTGCACTAGGCACTTAGTAAACTCTTATTCCCCCTTTCTTACAGTTGAGGAAACTGAGGCTCATTGAGGGTAAGTGACTTACCCATGGTCATAAGCCAATAAATGATAAGAATTGAACCACATCTGCTGACTCCAGAATCCAGCTGTTTCTTGCCTCCTTGTATGGCCTGCCAAACTCTAAGTGTCAATCTCAGGCCACGCTGGTTCCTCAGCTGCCACTGCACCAGACCACAGAGGCTATTGGGAATTCCCAACTTCCTGCTCAGGGCCTGCCTGCTTGTCGCCCCTTCCTGTCCTGCTCGGTTGGGCCTTGCCACCTGCCCACCCACCACTGACTGCCAGCCCACCTGGTCCACGAAGCTGATGGCATCCCGGATGTTGAGCCTGTAGTACACATCCCAGATCTGGTCCCGGATGCGGTAGGCTGACCGCCGCATCAGCAGCTGACTCAGGTACTTCTTGTCAAACTGCTCCCACCTATAGAGGATGCCAGGCCCGGCCCTGAGTACCATCCCCAAGGCCCAGCCAGCTGGCCCTTCCTCAGACCGGTCAGGGGTACCCCCAGCGCTGGGATGGCGCTCTTGGTATGGGCCTCAGGCAGGTAGAATCTTAGTCCCTGCCCTTATTGGAGTTTACAGTGTCAGGGAAAAGCTGCCACTACTTGAATGTATTACAAATAACTATAAAATTGTGACCATGACAAGAATCACCATGGATAATTACAGAGGATGACAGGGATTTGCGCTAGGCAGGGAGGCCAGGGAAGGCCTCTTAAGGACACGGCGCCTACAGTGACATCTGAGAGATGAACAGGCTCAGTCGGTGAGGAGGCAAGGGAGCGTTCTGCTAGAGAACATGTGCAGAGGTGCCAGTGGCAGGGGCAGGGGGCATGGTGGGATCTGAGGTTCTCCCCCAGCGCCCGTGTCATTAGCAGGCAGACAGTCAAAGACAGAGCAGAGCACGTGAGGCTGGAGGCAGGCAGGTGCCAGACCATGCAGGGCCAGGCAGCCCTCACTGGGGACCTTGTCTTATCCTGAGAGAACTGGGGTGCCACTGAAGGGCTTCAGGCAGAGGTCACCGGCCTGAGCCTGGCTGTGTCCCTTCTCAGAAGTGTGGCACATGCCCCAGGCTGCCCTGGCTGGTGGGGCTGCTGCTGCTGAAGGAGCCTCGGGGTAGCTCCCTCACCTGTCCCTCCAGTAGTGGTAGCCATGGTGCCCCACAACGTCCTCCACTGCAGCCAGAATGTGGTCAAAAGTCTAGAAGGGGGGTGGGTAGGGGGACTGGATCAGGACTCTGCTCAAAATAGGAGAGGGGAAAGAGGGACAGGTGGAGGGATGGGGTTCTGGTACCCACGTGCTCATGCAGCTCCTGGTTCAGGGTGGGTTTGTGATGCTCACTCCTCTTCACCTTCAGCCACTTGACCAGCGGTTTGATGGTCAAGCCCTACAGACAGGCAGTAGGTGAGCCCCGCCCTAGCGGGTTCCCCGCTGCCTTTCTCCTTTCTCTCCCCATAATCAGGACTCAGCTTCAGCACACACACCTCCCCCACTGCACTCCAGCTCTGGCAGCTCAGGCCACTGCATCCCCACAACCAGAAAAGGAGCCCTTGTCCCAGAGGCCCCGAGCCTCCCCCAAGGCCTGCCAGACCCTCTCCCGCCAGCCTCGGGGGCAGGAGGGGAGCTCTCCCACCTGCACAATGACTGTGAAGAAGACCACCACAATTGTGGTGGCCACAAAGTAGTCTTTGGCAGGGACCTTGGTCCTGTCCAGCAGGATGACGAGAGCGAAGGCCACGGCCCCCCGCAGGCCCCCATAGGACATCACCACCTGGTCAATCTTGTCCAGAGGGACCAGCCGGAACTGATTCAGCACCCACGTCTGCAGGACTACGCCTACAGCGGGAGGGAGGCCAGGGGCAGCAGGGCATTGGGAGTGAGGGCACTGGAGTGAATGGTACCGTGTCTGGGCTAAGGCTGACAGGGGTTGGTGGGGAGAGCAGCAAGGGGAGGTTTAGGAATTGACAAGGAGGTGGACTCGGATTGGGGCTGAGGTGTAGGGGGACGGGGCAGGAAGGAGAATGGGAAAGCAGAGGGTGCCGGCAATACCGAGGGCTCGGAAGAACAGGATGAAGAAGAGGGTGCCCAGCACCAGCCCCGAGTCCCAGGCCCACTTAGAAGAGTCCACGGCCGAGATGCCAAGCAGCATAAAGATGACGGTCTCCGCGCAGCTGGCTAGCGTCTTCATCGTGTACTTCACAGCTGTGCGTGACTTATGGGAGATGTTGGCCTCCACGTACTTCTTACAGCCCAGGCCACACATCGTCACCCTGGGAGGGGAATGGAGAGACAGGGCAGGTGAGGAGGGGTGAAGGAAGCACAGCCTCTGGGGGATTTGCCCATGCTGCGGGAGAGGGTGTTGCCCAGCACAGGACTCTCGGGGAGGCACGGAGACTGTCAAAGGATGGCCAGTGGGATAAGGGTCCAATCTCCAGGCAGCCCACTCAGCGCCCCCTGGCAAGGAAGGTGGGAAGAACAGGCTCTGACTTCCACACTCTGAGGCACATCTGGAGTGCCAGGGTCACCAGTGCCAGCCTTGAAGTTCACTTGCAGATCAGCCTGCACCCCTGAGAGTACTTCAGGTAGAGGAAGCTTGTTTTCTGGGGTGCCCAGGACAGTTCTGGAGGCATATCCTAGAACATTACCTGAGCCTTACTGTCTCCCCAAGGGAGCTTGAGGTTCCCACTACCAGACTGACTCTGGACAATGGACTCCCTGGGGTTCTGCTTCTGTCCAGATCAGGGACAAGCATGTTTTGTGCCCGCCTCCCCGCTGCCTGCCTGCAGGGCCCCTAGGACTCACGCAAGAATGGCAGAGAGCGAGGCCATCTCAGCAGTGAGGTAGGCTGCGTAGGCGAGGAGGAAGACCAGCAGCGGCTCGATGATGCGGACCCGCTTGGTGAAGCGTGTGGTCAGGGCCAGGAGGAAGGCAAAGACTAAGCCCACGGCTGCCCCGCCCAGACTGACCACAAACAGGGAGGCTGGGGGAGGAGTGGGGTGTCAGCATGACCCCTGGCCCGAACCCCACCCCCGGGGGGCTGACAAGACTGCTGCCTGGCAGGGAATAGAAGATGATGCCCACTATGGTCCCCGGGGTCAAGATCCCAGAGCCAGGACCCCAGGGAAGCCCCTCTTCAGGTACTCAGGGCCCCACTTCTCCATAGAGGAGGGACAGGACTAAGGCAACCTGAACAGCCTCCCCGACCCTGATGGGGTGGGGGTAGGTGGGGCTCAGCAACCCAGGGGCCGCAGACCTCCAGTGCCGGCCGAGAGGGGGGAAATACTGACCGACTCCCTTCAGGTAGTCAGTGGCCTGCACGTTGGCAGAGCCCATCTCCACGAAGGAGTTGCAGACCTTGTACAGCACCTGAGTGAGGACAGGAGCGTCAGGAGCGAGGCGTAGAGCAGCGAGGACTGCTGAGGGAGGGTGGAAGCCGAGACCATATTTATTCCCCAGGACACCCGGTGGGGGGGGCAGCGGGGTTGGATCTGCTGGTCAGAGAGAGGCAGGGAGTGGCAGCCAGCTGAGCATTCTCACCACGGTGACAGCATCATTGAGCAGGGACTCGCCAAAGACGATGATAAACAGCGTCTCGTTGACGTGCACCTCCTCAAAGACAGCCAGCACGGCCACGGGGTCCACCGCTGAGATGAGGCTTCCGAACAGCAAGAAGTCCAGCAAGCCAGCCTGTACCCGAGGGGCTTTCAAGAACACGGGGGGACAGTCATTGGTGAGGTATTGAGCCTCCCACCGTCTCCTGGCCACAAGCCCAGACTCTGCCCTATTGCTAACACCGGGATGTCAGAAAGGACTTGGGATGGCGAAGAAAGCAGTGGCCTGCAGGTCAGGAGATTTGAGCAGCGCCTGGCTTTGCCACTTACCAGCTCTGTGATGTTGGCTCTGTCACTGTCACCTGACTTCTCTCAGCCATACCTCCTCCTCTGCCTACCTCACAAGACTGCTGCAAAAATCAACCCAGGAGATGGCTAAGACACTCCACGTAACCTGACATGCTAAGGTGGCACTGACAACAAAAACTGCAGCAACAGTAATAATAACCACCAGCAGGTGGAAACTGGCTGCTGCAGGGCTTGATGCGGGAGAACAAAAGCGAACGCTTTTTCCCACACCTGTGGTTCTCAGCCTAAGCTATGTGACACTCATAATTGTCAGGGGTGGGAGGGGCTATCCCTCTTTGAGAGCTGAATAGAGTAGGAAACACACCATGGGCGGGGGCGGGGGAGGGGGGCTTGAACTTGTTACATAATCTCTGGGACCCTCAGTTTCCTCATGCACATACTAGGAATGATAATAGCACCTGCCTCAAAAATTCATTATTTAGCCGGTGCCTAATACATTGTGAGTGCCCAATAGCTAACCTACTATTAGGATTACTATAATGATGATGGCAATTTATATCCTCCCTCCCTTCCTGCCCCAAAGAGTTCTAACCCATCATGGAAACCAGGCTAGAGTCCCCAAATAGAAACTGCAAACCTCCCCTGGCAACTTGGAAGGAGTCTGAATTATCAACATTCAGGGCTGAATGGATTGGGGGTGGGGCAGGAGATGAGGAAGAGGGGACCAGGACTGGGCAGCCTGAAGGCAAAGTCCTTTCCTGCTAACCTTGAACCTGATGTCAACTGAGTTTAATTTCCCATTCCATTAAGGGTCAACTCTCACCCCAACAGAATCAATGGGCTAAGTACAGAGAAGACACACTGTGTAGGGCCTTGCATTCTGTGGATGTGTAATATGTATTTATTAAAAATAATAAAAATAGAAAACCACTCTTACATGGCCGGGTAGAAGTAGGACAGCAGGCCATGGCATGAGTGATGAGCTACGTCTCAGGGGATCAGGACTGGTAAGTGGCAGTGTGGTAACAGAGGGCAGGAGGCAGCAGAATGGTAACAGGCTTCCCAGCCGCAGCAGCCCACACATAGCTGGGAGCCAGGCCCTTGCTCAGCTGCCACGCTGCAGGAGCCCAAACTTGATTGGCAGAGACCTGAGTGAAGCTCCAGGCCCATCTGGAGTGTTGCCTTGCACTTCAATGGGGAGGGACCCAAGATGAGCTCTCAGGGCCTGGCTCTCACCCAGTTGGGCTCTCCAGGGCTAGGCAAGGGGACCGGGAACAGGTGATGAGTCTGGCAAAGCCTCCCTCCCCCAATCCAGGTCTTAGGGTGACTCACCCACAAATCCAGCCTGCTGCAGGCCCCAGAGGGCAGCGCCTGTTGTGAAGGCATTCCAGAGCGTTCCCACCACAGCATAGGTGAGGATGGCACCCAAGTTGTCAAAAAATAGTCGGCTAGGCATGAAATAGCCTGAGTCTAACACAATAGGCGGCAGGAGGAAGAGAAAGAAGGTGCCTGGTTCCAGCTGGTACTCAGCTTTCTTAGCCACAGCCAACACTATACCTCCAAGCACCAGGCCCAGCAAAATCAGCAGGCAGCTCTCAGGGACCAGGGATGTCACCTTCCGAGACAAGTGAAACACTGCAATGCAAGAAGAGGAAAGGAGATAGCAGCTTATGGGACACACACACACACACACACACACACACACACACACACACTCACAGAGAGCCTTAGAAGGTCCCAATCTTGGAACCAAAGAAGGAGAAAAGAAAGGTAGGTCTTCTCGAATCTCTAGCCCCTAAGGCAAAGCCTCCACTGCACCAAAGTTGACTGCTTTGTCTGCTCTTGTCATGGCAACCTCTGCTTGGGCTTGCTTTTTCTATTTCTGGAAATGCCCCCTCTTCTCTTATCCTCAGGGGACCTTTCTCTAATCTCCCTTATCCATAGATATTATCTGAACTTCAGCAAATGTTACCCGGTATGTTTTTATGCATACCATAACTGTAAAATCAGGGCCTCTGGAGTTAGGCTGCCTGAGTGCAAAGCCTAGATCTCTAATTTATCAGTTACCAGTTACGTGACCTTGGAGCAGGTAGATTTACCTCTCTGAATCTGTTTTCTTATCAGCAAAATGGGAATAAAAATAGTGATGATCTCATAAGATTGTTGTGAGGTTTAAATAGAATCATGAACTCAAAAGCACTTAGCAGTGTTTTATTATAAGCACTCAATGAATATCTATTATTATATTATTTTATCATGCCTCCCTAACTGGACCATGACATATATTACACCTCCTAGGAGTGTTGGAGACCTCCTAGCCCAGCACACTTTTCGTTATATGGCTCACTACGGACTCAGTAGTTTAAAAAGCATTGAATCTAGCAGTCAGACGCTTTCCACTTCTTCTGACTCCATCACATTCCAGCTGTGTGATCTTGGGAAAATCGTTTAATTTATCTGAAGTTTGATTTTTTCTTCAAAAGAAGAAATCTTTGTAATATGGGAAAAACATTTATCACAAATGGCGAGGATAAAATGATACAGTGCAAGTGTGCCTCATGGAATGTCAGACACACTATATGTTCTCAACAAATGTTAATTAAATATGACTGGGGGAGGGCCTCCCCCGTGGCGCAGTGGTTAAGTGCTGCGCTGTGGAGCTGTTGGCAGCGGCGACGCGAGTTCGACGCCCGGCCGGGGAGAATCCCACATGGTGTGGCAGACCTCTCCTGCCTCGCCCGCTGCTCCCCTCAGCAGTGTATTTCTGATCTGCCTGTTCTGCTACCCGCTCTGTCTCTGGTGAACCCTCTCGCCGCCCCGCACCTCTGGCCTGTGCCCTAGCTTG